>JAMKCH010043120.1:0-12754 GCA_023653785.1 Ophioderma brevispina
CACCAATCCTACCCTACTTCACCTTTCTTCTTTCCCAACATCCTATCTCTCCCTCACCTCCCTTCTTCCTATCAATACTATCTTTCCCAACCCTCCATCCTCCCCGAGCCCCAGCCACCATTTCGAACCTACTTCGCCTTTCTTTCCCACCATCCTATCACGATCTCCTATCGATACTATTTTTTCCTTGCCAACCTCCCCATCCCTCCCAAGCCCTCATCCACCATTCCTACACTCGCCTTTCTTTTCCAACCATCCTATCCCTAATACTATACTATCTTTCCCAACCCTCCAAGCCCCGCCACCATTACTACCCTACTTCGCTTTCTTCCCAACCATCCTATCCCTATCTTTTCTTCCCAACCACCCTATTCATCCTACCTTATCCCTAACCTCTATACTATCTTTCCCCCACCACCCGAGCTCCCATCCAACATACCTACCCTACTTCGCCTTTCTTTCCAATCCTCCCCGAGCCCCCAGGCCATCATTACTACCCTACTTTTCGCCTTCTTTCCCAACCATCCTAATTCATCCTAATCCCTAACCTCCTATCGATCTACTTCCCAACCCTTCCCCTCAACCCCGAGCCCCATCCACCATCCACCCCCGAGCCCTTCATCCCTAACCTTACTTCGCCTTTCTTTCCCACATCCTATCCCTCCTAACCTCCTATCTCATTTTTCCCAACCATCCTATTCATCCTATCCCTCCCTCCTACGTAACCTCCTTCCTATCAATACTATCTTTCCCAACCCTCCCAATCCTCCCCGAGCCCCATCTCCTTCTTTCACAACCATCCTATCCATCCTAACCTCCTATCTTCAATTTTTCCCAACCATATCTATTCATCCTCTACCTCACCTCCTATCCCTACCTCCTTCCCTATCTTACTTCATTCATCCCAAACCTTCCATCCTCCACGAGCCCCATCCACCATTTCTCCTACCTATTTAACCTTTCTTTCCCAACCCTCCCAGAGAGAGCCCCCGCATCCACCATTCCCTACCCTACTTTTTCGTTCTCCTTTCTTTTTCCCAACCATCCTATCTACCCCTATCCTCCTATCTATTCTATCTTTCCCACCCCCCAATGCCTCCCCGAGCCCCATCACATCCACCATTCTTACCATACTTCGCCTTTCTTTCCCAAACATCCTATCCCTAATCTCCTATCTATACTATTTTCCCAACCTTTCCCCTCCTCCCTGAGCCCACAGCCACATTTCTACCCTACTTCGCCTATCTTTCCCAAAAAAATTGTATCCATCCTGTTGTATATCCCTAACTCCTATCTATCCCATCTTTCCCACCTGTCCCCATCCTCCAAGCCCCCAAGCCACCATTTCCTAACTACTCCATCTGTCTGTTCAAACCATCGTACACCTATATCTCCTATCTATGACTATCTTTCTCAACCTCCCCGAACCCCATCCACCATTCCTACCTACTTCTTTCCAAACCTCTTTTGATAAACCCCTAACCGCCATCTATTACCAATCGTGCCCTACCCGCCCAGAGCCCCCACCATACTTACCCTTCTTCGCCCTTTCTTTCCCAACCATCCTATCCATAACCTGCTTATCTATACTATCGTTCTCAACCCTCCCGAAAACCCCATCCACCAGTTCCTACCTACTTTCTTTCCAAACCCTCGTATGTAAAACTAACCTCCATACTATACCATATTTCCTACCCTCCCATGAGCCCCCACATACTACCCTGACTTCGACTTGTTTCCCAACCTCATCCTATCCCTAACATCCTATCTATACTATCTTTCTCAACCATCCCGACCCCATCCACCATTCTACTACTTTCTTTCCACTCTATAAACCCTAATCTCCATCAGATACCATCTCCCAACCCTCCGGCCCCCGGGCCCCACCATTACTCCATACTTTGCCTTTTTTCACAACCATCCTATACCAACGCTTCGATACTATCTTTTCCAACCATCCTATTCATCCTTACTATCCCTAACCTCCTATTATATACTATCTTTCCCAACCTTCCCATCCACTGAAAGCCCGCATCCACCATACCTTCCCAACTTCGCTTTTCTTTCCCACCCTACAGAGCCCCATCCACCATTACTACCCTAATTCGCCTTCTTTCCCAACCATCCTATTCATCTGATCCCTAACCTCCTATCTATACATCTTTTCCAACCCTCCTATACTATCCTAACCTCATGGATCTATACTATCTTTTCCAACCCCCCATCAAATCCCCGAGCCCATCCACCACGAGCCCTCATCCCTACCTACTATCGCCTGTCTTCCCCAACAAATCCTATCCATCCCTAATAACCTCCGATCTCAGCGTCCCAACCTGCTATCAGCCTATATCCCTAATTCCTTACTTCATTCCAACCATTCCCCATCCTCCACGAGCCCCATCCACCATTCCTACCCGATTTACACCTTTCTTTCTCAACCATCCTATCTATCCCTAACCTCCATTCCTATCAATACTATCTTTCCCAACCCTCCCAATCTCCTCCCGGTCCCAGCCACCATTCCTACCCCTATTTTGCCTTTCTTTCCCAAACCATCTATCAACCTAGATGGATTGGACTGGTAAGAAAGGTGAAGTACGGGTAGGAATGGGGATGGGGCCTTAGGGAGGAGCCCGGAGGAGGATGGGATTGTGGGAAAGAACATATAGACTAGGAGGTTACGGATTTGGGATGGATGGATGGTGGGAGAAGAAAGGACAAGTATGGTAGGAAGGGTGGGGGTCAGGGAGGGATGGGGGAGGATTGAAAGATAGGATTAGGAAAGAGGGTTTAGGGTGGATAGGGATGGTTGGAAAAGGAAGAGGCGAAGAGGGTAGAATGCCGGCGAAGCTGGGGAGGATGGAGAGGGTTGGGAACAGAAGATAGATGAGGAGGTTAGGGAGGGGTCATTATTACGCCAGGTGGGGGAATGGAGGATTTGATGGGGGGAAACCGAAAATTTTTTGTAAGGGGGAGGGGAACGTGAAATTTTTCTTCAACGCGAGAGGGGGGAACATGTTGACTGTTCAAATGGGAAAATCAGCATGATCAAGGGGGGGAACGTGAAATTTTGAACGGAAGCGATCGGTGGAGAAAGCGAAATTTGTTGCCGAAAAAAGTTGAAATACTCCATTCCCCCCTGGCATAAATAATGACCGCTCCATTCAGGGATAGATAGGATGGATAGGATGGTTGTGAAAGAAAGGCGCAGTAGAGTAGGATGGTGATGGGGGCTCAGGGATGGGGAGGGTTGGGACCAGGGGTTGGGAAAGATAGTATAAAATAGGAGGTTAGGGATGGATAGGGTGGTGGAAGAAAGGCGACTAGGGTAGGGAATGGTAGATGGGGGCTCTGGAGGAGAGAGAGGGTTGGGAAAGCCTAGATAGTATAGATAGTAAAGCTGCTCACCGGAGTATGGTGCATTTGTGAGAAAAGCATGATTTTTCAGCAGTGTTTCTACATACTATAATGGATTATTTATAGACATGGCGCATTTAGATTGGATCCTAGATGTCTGTTAGAGGGCGCTTTCAAATGGCCGCCATCTTTTATATGACGTGTTAGGGTTTAAAAATAAGTACTTAGAGATGCAATAATTTTATTTTGAATGTTTTTGATGGCCACAAGTATTGGAAGAACAATAACATTGATAAAATACTACGAAGTAGAGGGCGCTTTTCAAAAACATGGCCGACAATCCTATTTTAAATGACAGGGAAGGGTAACCTTTGTTAAATAAAAAAAGAAAAATTAAAATTTTGAATTAATTTTTAACCCTAAACAAGTATTGGTACTACTTGGGATCTTGGTTAATTGTCAGACTCAAGCTAGTAAACATTCCGGTGTCCAGCTAAACCAAGAAGGCAAACCAGGTAATGGATATGAATCATTAGCTAGTCATTTAATCTCAGTTTCAGTAACTTGGACACATGCCAAGGGACCTTCAAATTGAAAGGCTTGATGATGGCGATGGTTTAGTAGCCACAATGCACAAAGCCCGCTTTCATAAAAACACTGTTCGTTTTAAATTCAACAAAGCTTGAGCGACAACAAGAAGGGCGAATGGGTTAGAGGTTGGCACATCATCAGCAGTGCACACACGTTATAGCCACATTAGTGTTGACCTCAAAGAGTCATGTGCATCCTCTGTTGATGAGCCAGCAGGGGCAGAATACTCACCAAGGTCATTTCTGAAAATTGTTCGAGGGTCCCCGAAATGCGCAAGAGAACGTCAAGACGTTGCTTCATGGCCAACTGCACCGGAGACATGGTTTTGCCAATGGAAGATAAGTACATCGCAGTTGTTCTCGTTATTAAGCTTACAATGAAAGCAAGACCTGCGGAAAGTGATGGTCGAGTCAATGAAGATGCCCATCTACACGACATTGCATTTGCAGAGCTTGTGCCTACCTGGAAGAGTTCCTCCAGAGGACAAGGGTGGACCAGTATTTCAGTTATATCATCGCACTCCCCAAAACCAACAAGCCGCTGACAACCCTAAGAACTAACGCCCAATATCACTACTTTGTGTTTCATTCTTTCTGTGCATTTTCAAATGGAATTAATTCTTACATACGATAAAAATGTATTTTTGTAAAATATCTTATTAAAGATTTACATTTCCCATTAACGTCGGACTAATTAAGAAGTAATTGCTAATTAAAATGGCGTAACTACACACATGATCTCCCGTGTCGTTGCAACAACGTCGTATCTACACCTAATTAGGCCTAATTAGCACTAATAACTCTGCAATAAATTGAGCTTATATTGAACATGTATGTTTAATTATGGTATTCATTTACTTTTGTAAATTAATTAAGTATGAGCGTAATGTGAGTGGCAAAAAGGTCGTCGGAACTACCTTTTTTGATATGTTTTAAGGTTTGGATGCCGCAATTAGCATAAATTAGCATTAAAATTGAGTAAAAAATGAAATGCATCTTTTCAAAAATAGTTTGGAGATTTTTTACTTATTAAACCTTTTTAAACACATCGCTTTACAAGAATCAAAATGTCGTATCTACACGCATGATTTCCCGCGTAGTGCAATAAAGTCGTTATCGACCGTTACGACTTGTGTGCACAACACGGAAATCAAATTTTTGAGTGCAAACAAAAAGGTCGTATCTGCAACCAAAATAGGCCTAGTAGTTCATAACTCTGCAATAAAGTGAGAGCTGTCCCTGAATGTATATCAAATTAGGCGTAATGATCTACTTTTTATATTAATAAATAACTCAATTTCACCAAAATGTCAGTTACGACTTTGTTGCACTCCATGACGGTGTTTCTTTCAAACTCTTGAGAGGTTATCCGGCTCAACTCGAGCAGTCGGTCGAATCCCATCTGCCTGATGAAAACAAGAAACAAGCAGGATTTCGCCATGTCCGGAGCACTGTCAATCAGATATAAACTCACAATGATATTGAGGAGAGGCGTTGGATCCGCGTCCGTACAGAAGGTGTCATCTTGTGGACCTTCAGTATATAACAACCGTGAGGCCACAAGGGCCTGACACAAGCTACTCAGGACCATCCCGGATATTCACCTTGTAAAATTCCTTTTGTCACACGTTGCAAACCTAGTTTGTTCTCAAGACCATTGAATGAGCATAGTAGTCGACTGCGTCATCTGAGAATCGAGGCCCGCACCGAATCCCAGTTGTTAAACTTGTATATTAGCGATTTACGGTACCGATTTTACCGCTCCCCGACGATCTTGCTCTTCTTCTTCACTCGGACAGAAGCTGGATTAAGTAGAAAGTACACTTCAGATATGGCCCCCTACTTGCACTATCTCAAGACCTGGAGACCCAAGCTGCGTGAAACCAAGACCCTACCGCTATACAACTGGCCTTCCATCTTGACACCAAAAAGAGCTCATCGTCGCTTCAAATCAACCTCATGTAGCGCCTCTTCTACCACACCTCCTACACCAAACCATCGTGGGAGTGAAGCTAGATTGGCAGCTTACTTATCGGCCAGCATCTCGAGAATAACCTCCGTGCCGCCTTGCTGATCTTCCTTGCTTGCAATCACATCCCACCCTAAGCACCACCGCCCTGGCTCTGGTCTAAAGCATTGCTGAATATGCCACCCCAGGCATGGTGCAGTAGCCCTCACACAATCATTGACAAAAGAAGTTGGACACAATACTCATCGTTCGTGTCGTGCAAGTCCAAAAATCACAGTGAAGATCCGTCCTTTACCCCTGTAGTTTCATCATCCAGGTTGATCAGGCGGAATTCCTCTGGGGGACTTGTAGACCTCACAGTCATCTATGATGTGGGCTAATGGTTTGTGGCTCCTCCACAATCGCAGTTTGGTGATAGTTCTACTCCGATCTTGTGAGGAAGTACTTTGTACGACACACTCAATTCCGGCTCTGAGTCTGTTGAGTTGAACCATTCCTTTCCTATCAAGGTCACACCCTTGGGCTTGCTAGAATGGGGCTGTTCCACAACTCTTTAGGTTCAAGTAGAGGATGACCATTGCTCATACATTGTACCATCTGTCATTGATCCAGGAATATCGTGGATACTGTGACTGCAGGGTCATGGATGGGTAAGCTAAGTGATTCCGTGGAATTCTCTGATCCTCAAAGGGGTTGGTGGAGGGATTAGGCTACCAGCTTCATCACATTTCTTGGCGAGCTGATCGTCTGAAGGTTCCTCCTAAGGTTTGCAGGAGCTATGCCAGGTATTCTATAGGCGTCGCCAAAAGGCAACCAACTACTAACAATTCTCATTGCAATAGTTCAGAACGAATAACTTGTGTGAATGCACACTGTTGCTCCATACTGGTGCAGCGTATTCAGGAATTGGGGTATGCCAAGGCAACAGTTGATGTATGTATAAGGTGTCAAAAGGTGCACCCCATCCATTCCCTGCGAGCCTTCTGAGGAGGTTTGACACGAGACTGTGTCTTTGGCAAGCGATGCCATTGGGGTGTTGATTGAAAGTAAGCTCGGTCCATTTGTGACGCCAAGGTACTTCGTGTTGGGTCATGTGACAGTGTTTTATATCCATCTAGAGTGATGTTTATTTCTCTTTTTGCGGCATCGCTTTGCAAGGTGGAAAACCAGAGCTGACGGTCTTGGGTTTGCTGAGTTTTTCTAGTGCCATCGGTGGAAGAATTGACTTACCGGTGATTAGGTCTTTCTTTCTGCACTGTTTCTATTAAAGGACTCAAAGGAATCAGCCGCTATTCCAAGTGCCGTGTTGTCTGCGTAGGGGTACTGCGAACAATCTCCCTTTGCCATATCTGAGACGTGAAGTTGAAGAGACTGGGTGCCAGGACAGAACCTTTGTCGGGACAACCGTCCGAGTTTGCGCTTGTCTAACTTGCAATCTTCCCATTGATGTGGTCCCAGGACGAAAGATCTGTCTTGGATGAGAGCATATGAACTTGACAAGCTTGACATTAGGGAAGATTTTAGAGTACTTGAGGTAGAGACCGCGATGCCATACTGTATCGTACGCCAAGCAGTTAGGTCTATGAAGACTGCTCCAAACTTCTGCTTCTTCTGAAGGCTGTCTCGATGTCAACTAGTCTTGCTATCTGCTCAGTTGTTGATTAACCTCTTTGAAATCCAGCGTGGGTGCGTGGTTAAATTTGCCTCGACCGTATCATTGATCTTGCCGAGTATCAGTCGCTCAAGCAGCTATCGATGTGAGAAAGTAGCGAGATGGGTCCTGTAACTCTTGGGGTCATTTGCCTGGTTCTTGGGCTTCAGGATTGGCATGACCTTAGAAGTCTTACATTTGAGGGATAAGTTTGACGTTCCCATGCAAGTAGAAATGAAGAGTTGGAGCCATCGCCACAGCTCGGTTCCACTTCTTCAAGAATTCTGTATGATGTTTGTATTCCAGAGCTTTCCCCATCTTGAGAACTTTCATTGCTTTCTGTGATCTCACGTAGGGTGAGGCTTGGGACATGGGGCTTGAACGGTGAGAGGTTTTGTAGAAGCTGTTTAATGTCTGCATTAACAGCACGAGAGTGGGGCTTTTGCCTGTGGAGTGTGTCTTGCCACTTTCAAAAAAAAAAAAAAAAAAAAAAAAACATTGTTGACATTGACAAGTACACTACTCACGCGACCATGAGAACCATACTGGCTGCCTTCGTCCCACTCCAACTGAGTTTTCCCTACCAGTGCTTTTTGGCATAGCACCTGCAATGAATCCGCCCCCCCCCTCGACATTATTTTGTTTGTACCTCCCTATTTGGTTATTTTTTCGTCTCCAACGCCCGAAACTACAATGACTTTTTCTTGAAGCCTTTCGCTCGATTTAAGACTCATTTTGAACAACTATGTCGGACCTACTGTTATGAATGGCGGCGTTACGTTATCGCGCACTGCGTGCGAGAAAAGCTATTCCCATTGCATTACCGGGCGTATGAAATCCATTTTTTTGTCTAAGATACAGTTACACTATTTTTAATCTTATTTATTTATTTATTTGTAGTAAGTAAGAGCATGTGTGCGCATACGTTGACACACATGCCAAAAAATTCCAACTTGCTTGAAAAAATGGCGAAAAATTTTGCGATGTTTTTTAGTTTTTGCGCATTTTTTGCATGATGCATGTTGTACATCACTGGTGACGTTATACAGTTAATTTTTTGTACTTTTGTTGGTATCAATGGACTCGGAAGGTCATAGCTATCCATTGGTACCACACATATGATAGTACATCATCCTTTCCCCCCTCCCCGGCGGTGAGATTGGTCCAAAAAGCCCGGCTCTTTGAGGGTTAAGGCATAATGGAGTGAATTTCATATGGCAAATTTAATCCTTTTCTAATGAATGTGTTTTACTCAACATAATACTAAACTGTATTTTCTGCAAAGAAAACATTCTAGGTAATTATTAATTGTCCTTTGCGCTCTAATTTACAGCCTGTTTAAATGTTGATCCGTTGTTGTAATGGGTAGGAGTGACCAATCAAAGTACGATTGGGATTGTTAAGCCCACCACTAAAAAACCATGGGAAAGATCCAAATGACCCAACTCTTGAAGCAAGCTCAATAATCTTACACTTTAACATACTTGGTTCTCTTATATTATTTAAGTTGCAATAGTTCTTATCTTTCCTCTTTAGCACAAATTCTGGCGAAATATGCTTGTTTGCAAGGTGGTTGAACCGAAATCAAGCCTCCTTTGCTAAATTTTTGTACATTTGGGATTTCAAGCATGCTCCCCTATGACTTCATAGTGAGGTTATACCAGTCTGTTTGGGCTGATTGTTGGCATCATTGGATAGAAGAATTCATTGCTATAAGATGGTATCAAAATGTCAATCTTCAGAGGCTGCTGATATGATTTCCTAAAGGGGTTGCAGCAACCCCACACCCCGTCGCTAGTCCGTCGTTTACAAAAACTCGAAGCCGTTAGAACAGGTTAAGAACTGGAAAATAAGGTATATAGGGGTGAAGGTCCCCCTTAAGATCAACATATGCAATGGTATGATGTTCTACAAACATTACTTAGTATGACAGGTCACAGAATACAGAAGGGCTTAGAAACAATTTTTTTTTTGTATTAAAAGATCTTATTTTATCATATTTTAATTATGAAAATCAAGCATTGTTTTTGATCAAAAAAGGTCATTGACCTCTACCAGTCCCCAGGGATCAAATCTAAAATGGCCTTCCTGTCTGAAAACAATGGTTTTGGGTATTACTACAACTGTGGAAACTTTTCATATGCTTTTTATCAAAAAAATGCACAATCCTCCATTATGAGAGTTAACAGCTACACTAAGACAGGAGGTAGTAGGGTGGAATGGTGGATGGGGGCTCGGGGAGATGGGAGGGTTGGAGAGGTAGTATAGATAGGAGGTCAGGGATGGATCGGTGGTTGTAATAGAAGGCGATGGGTAGGAATGGTGGATGGGGGCTCGGGTGCACAGGGAGGTTGGAAACAGATATAGATTGAGTTTATGGGATATAGGATGGATAGAACAGTTGGGAAAGAGAGGCGAATTAGGGTAGTAATGGTGGATGGGGGCTCGGGGATGGTTAGCAAAGGTAGGCCTTAATTGCGTTAATAAAATGATATATGAATATGTATAACAAAATGGCTACTTACTGTGCAGAGACCTGACGAGGTCCAGGAGCCTGCCTTTGGTCCTCTGAAGGAGACTACTTGGGCTGCCAAAAGGGCATGGACACCCGATTCAAATTTTTAAAAAACATTTTTACTAGTAAGATTTTCTGCTGTCAAAATGTTGGAAATCTTTCTTCATACGATTATAGCCACTATCAGTGATTTACCCAAAAGAGTCAAAATATTTGAAATTTGCAGAAATAGCTTAAAAGCAAAGGATAAGTCTATAGAATTCTGTTATTTTTTACAACTTTAAAATTGACAGAAAAATAAGAAAACAGCCGTGTTCAAAGATATATAAAGGTGCGTGTTCCGATCGTCTTTGGGACCCCCCTGATTTACCCTGAATTAGTATCGATTTTGATATCAGATGAAAGGCCGTATTATTCTCATTGTTGTAGTGAAATTTTAGCCCTCAAATCCATTTCATTCTCAAGATATAAAAAAAAATACAGCAAGTAAACTTGCGCGATCCCCCTGGCAAGATGGCAGTATACACAAGTTGGTTAGTTGGCACAGTTGTCAGTTGTAGGGCATCAAAATTCAATAAATTGTTCTCATGGAATAATATCTAGAAATGTAGTAGTTTCTGAAAAATGAAAGCATAACCAAAGGGGAAAATGACCGCAGATGACCTTTGACCTTGGTATGTGACATTTGACCTCAACAACATATGAAGGAACCCGTATTGCACCTTCGACCCAAGTTAGGTTGTAATCGGACTTCAACTTTTCAAAGACGACCAGAAAAACAAAAACTAACCAAATTGGAACAGGACCTCAGTTGACCTTTGACCTTGGTCCATGACCTTTGACATCCACATATGAAGGAACCCCTATTGCACCTTCACCCCAAGTCTGGTTTAAATCGGACTTACACTTTTCGAAGGAGACGCCAAAAAACGAAAACCTAACCAAACTGGAACACACACACATACATACAGACAGACATGTGCACCCTCGCAATATCCCCCTCTGCTTTTCAAGCCAGGGGGATAATAACAAAACTAGCGGTTTTTCGCGGTTCTCGACTTTCGCGCTTGCTATATTCAAAGAATATAAGCTGTGGGCCGCTCCATGACCTTTGACCTTGGCATATGACCTCTGACCTCATCAACATAATTATGAGGGATCCCTTGGTGCACCTATGACTCAAGTTTGGTTCCAATTGAACCTCAACTTTTAAATTGAGGTCAATTTTACATTTTAGCCTATATTTCAACTTGACCTCACATGACCTTTGACCTTGGCACATGACCTTTGACCTCATCAACATATGAGGGATCCCATGGTGCACCTATGACACAAGTTTGGTTCCAAGTGAACTTCAACTTTTCAATTGAGGTCAATTTGAAAACAAAAAATTAACACAATTTTTAAAAAACTTAACATTTTAGTGACACACACATCCACACATACACACGCACAACGGATTGCTAAGTGGTCCTCCAGCTATAGCTGGCGGCCCACAAAAACGACAAATTAATGGTTAACCATTAATTTTAGCACAGTATTGAATATGGCTTTGCAATGTGCATTACTGCTTCTACCATCAAAACCACAAGTTTGTTTCCCACGGTACTTGATGGCGAGTATGTGCAAGTGCCAGGCTCTCATATCAAGATAGACAAAAATCGGAATAAGCACCTTTAAGCAATTTTTAAAAAAATTGGGTGTGCATTTTTGGTACAGGCACCATTTACTAAAATTCTAATTTAATGTTTTCACCTATGCTTTTAAAAAATCAGCCAATCAGGCAAAGTGAGGGCCCATGACAGGGTCTAATCATTGATAATTCGCTGATGTAGTGCACGTTAGTATCCATTGGTTACTGGTTCAAGCCTTGGCTCATGCACCAGTTCCAAATTATGATATGCCATACCCTGCATCGGTCTTATTCTAACATGCAGGGACGTGCTCTACATCAGCGAATTTAAACCAAGACCATATATAATGCTTTGGTGCAGGGATTAGAGGGGATTAAGCTGCTCAAGCATTGTAATGGTCTAAAACATCATGAACATGGTCAAAGCAATCATCAGACCCTGTCATGGGGCCTAAAGTGGGCCATGGAGTGCCACCCCCATCCCACACAGGATTGACCCCTTTTATCAGATTCATCTTAAAAAAACAAAGTGTGTGGAAAACTATAATGCTGAGTATCAAGTGATGTGTTGAGATGTGTGGTGAGGCTGTATTTTGCTATCATTCCCACCCCAACATTGTCAAATACACCCAAATAAGGTTCCAGGAGGAACTAAACCAAACCCCTCCTGAAAAGCAAAAGCCAAGAACTGTGAAATTTTATTTCTGTGTACTCCAATGTGCTGTACAACATTACAATTCGGTGGGGAATAGGCACTTTTCACCAACTGAATACAACAGTGAGGCCTAAGCAAAGCTTTAATATTTTTTTCTAAAACAATGTTTCCAAATAAGCTGTCAAACTTTTACCTCAAATTCCTGACCAATTCAAATAACCCACTCCTCAACGATCATATTGATCAACTGATGAAAACTCTGACCTATTTATATCTAAATACTCTCAATGACCCACCACCCAATGATTATTATGAGCAACTTTGGTTAATACCAACTGGATTCTGTATGAGCAGCACACACCTGTTTGACCCCATGCAAATTGT
>JAMKCH010043121.1:0-13116 GCA_023653785.1 Ophioderma brevispina
TACAGTAATTTTTGTCCGTTTACGGACAGGAAATACAAAATCGCGAATTTCTTGCAGACACCATCGAATTTGCGCGTCAGATTGGGCACACATACTATACTTAGCCCGACGGTTCAGATGACATAAAAATCTCAACTTTTCTGAGGTAAGTCGGAGGGGGGGGCTGTGGATCACGAATTGCCCCTTTAACTCATCCGACCAGTGCCGAATACTGCCTGACAGACAGTGAAAAAGAATTCTCCAATAACTGCTGGTCGGATGTTTACCCCTTGAGAGACTGATCACTATAAATGTCATTCGGGCATTTGCGCCCGAGAGATTGCAAATTTTATGTAGCTGATAAATGCCGATTGGAAGTTAACCCCTTTTAGGGACCCATCATGAATTCACTGATAAATGCCAGTTGGACATGTACAAGTAATCTTTCAGAGACGTTATGCTGATTTACTGCTGGTTGGACATTTTCCCCTCAGGAGATAGCTGATAATGGAATGCTGATTATTGCCAGCCAGACATTTACCCCTTGGCAGGGGGGGCCGGCCAAGATAGCGTCGTTTTTGCCGTTCCCATAGGTTTAGCACGTAATCACTAAAACTTGACAAATATTCTAAAGTCGAAAATATGTTTGATATCAATATTTTTCCACTCAAAATCTGTTGGAGTTGAAGAATCAACTCCAGTCTAAGTATTTTTTTGGTATGAATAACGGTACAAACAGGATCCATTTTGAACGAGGCTCGCTTGACCTCATGTTCAATCGCAGAGTCACCGCTATTTATAGCTGCGGACCATGTACCAGGCCCGGTACCAGTTAGCCCCAGGGTAGCCCATGCACCACCGTGGAATGATTCGTTGACCTGCATGTGGCAATCCTCTCATGTCCGGTCTTTAAAAACGATTTGATGATAGTTTTGCAGCACAATTATGCACCACCGATTAAAGCAAGGCAATTTAAACGGCCGCGGCTCCGTGCGGGAATTCCCACTCGCCACTCACTGATCTATTTATAAACGCGCACAGTGACTTCAAATTCCGGTCACTGTTCAGGCTCGTCCAATGACTCGTTCGGCAGTTTTGCGCTATGAATGAAGCTTGGCCGCCACCGCCTGCCCCTTGGGGAGACCCACTGCTGATGCTTGCTGGTCAGACATTAGCATTTTTCTGCAACATCCTCGCTAGAGGGTAAATGTCCCACAGGCAATAAGATGGTCATGTGCTGATCGGACGTCTAGTGATCTGAAGATCTTGCCAATTACTGCTGGCCGGATGTTTACCTACTCCTGCAAACTGTTGTAAAGTTACTTTGCGATAATGAACTTCAATTCAAACGATCCCAAATTTCCTCCAGCTGCTCGATATTTACCTCTTTTCTTGATTAGGCACAACTTGAGACCATGTAGAAGGCGATTACCTATGTGAAAAAATCTCCAAAGACATAATTTAAAATGGAATATTTTGAATGAAATTGCAAGCACTAATTTCTCAACTACAGCGACTTCAAAATTGACATTCCAGCTGAGGTCACACGAGTTACGTGTTTGTTTATCAAACAGGATTACAAAACTCCACTCTGCACCTTTGCGTGGACCAGATGCGCCTTCCGAATTGATCCTAAGTTCTGGTAATAGCGCCAGACTACTCTCAGATAAAAGAAAAATGAATAAACATAAGGAAGGTGAAAAATCGATTCAAGAGTTTGTGAAAAATCACCTCAGGCCTCGATCAAGGCGACAAGAACCCCGACTTCGGTTCAAAGATCACATTTGTCAACATCGTTCCCAAAGAAATCATTTCACGAGAACAGTTGTTTCATCAGAAAATTATGGGTTCAGGCTGTTTATGGATTCAAGTGAATCATAAAGTAATCTAGTAACCAAAGGAACAGATAACAGCTCCATTGTGTATGGTTTTTAATTTGGTTTGTATGCAGTCAGAAAAGTTGGCTATTCAACCTGGTCTGTTAAATCGCAAAGTAACTTCACAGCAGTTTGCGTGACAAGATGAACTGTGGAGTTATGCTTACATGTAGGATGATTAGACATTTACCCCGCAGGAACTTGGGTTAATTAACAAAAAGGTTGCATCATTGTTTGACTTCTTCATGGTCGATCTTATTTGCTGTACAAAAGATGAAATGGATTTGTGAGGGCTCAAAATTTCAGGATGACAATGAGAAAAAAATAAACCTTTCATCTGATATCAAAATTGATACTACTTCCGGGTAAATCGGGGGGTGGTGGGGGGATATCGGGTTAGTGCAGTGGGTCTTCCCTTGCTTCCCACCACTGTGGTCCCAGGTTCGACCCTCCGTCGGGCCTGTGATTTATGTGCGTTTGGTTTCCAGTCCATACTCAGCCTCACAGGTTTTCTCCGGGTACTCCGGTTTCCTCCTGCTTCTAAAACTGGGCTTTCTTCCCTAACATGTATATGATAATGAAGTGAATTGAAATATATCAAGTATCTTGTGACACCAAAATGACACGATAGTGTTGATGTGTTGTTAAATACTAATACTACCTCCTCCTCCTCCAAATGGCTAGACCGTTTTAACTCAAATTTGTTATTGGATGTTTTAGGTGATGCTTCAATGTGAGGTGGAAAACATATGAAAATCGGATTATGATCGAATCAACCCAGGCTTCGAATTACAGTTTTAGAATTGCGTGCACTGGTGCGTGTTACTTCAAAAATTTGCATGCACATTGTGAAAGTTACATGCACATACAGGCTAATTGTAAACATTGGTGTTACTACTAGCCTTTATTCATAGCAAACTCTGGTACATTTAGACTATTGACAGTTGGCTCAAATTTTGTCATTCCAGCATGACTTTCTATGAAATAATTAAGCTAAAAATACAAATATTTTGGATTCACAAAGTTTAAATTTACATGCACATGTGCATGCAGGATACAAACGTTACATGCACAGAAAGAGAGTTACATGCACCTGTGCATGTGTGCACCTGGGTAATTCGAAGCCTGAATCAACCACCTTTAAGTTTTATAGTGGAACATTTTGCATAAGATGAAGCCAACATAGATGCATATGCTTATGTCATAGTGGGTAATGGTTTACCTTGAAAAGTCCCATGTACTTTGCTTTCCAGTGGAGTTCGCAAAAAGGACAATATGAGCAGGGAGCTCTCAAATCTGTACGAGAGGATGTTGAGTTTATTCATCCACAATTCGAAGAGGACAACACGGGACAGCTGGAGTTGATCAAGAGAAAGGACATGCATTGTGTATTGAATTTAAAAGAAAAATAAAGTTTTGTGATTTTTTGCCAAGGATGCTAACAAGCTGTCTGCAACTGAATGCAAATCCTGAGTAATCATTTCGTGTGGTGTGAGATCCAGATCTGTAGGTCAAACGGTCATATTTTTGAATGTTTTTTCAAGGTTTTTAGCTCTTAGTCACCTTGAAAACAATGTAAACTCTCTCCTAAAGGTGCCCACCTGATTATAAAAACAATATTTTCTGTTCTTATGAAGGGCCATCACCAAAATACTTTCAATTCCAAAATTTCATTGAATCCGGCATACCAGTTTAATGGGCGCAGTAATTGTATGTATAAATAGCCCATGAATACTGTACAAACTATCGTAAACAAACCATATTTATCTTGTACCATCATAATGGGGAAAAAAGTTCGTAAAAATATTTTTTGCCGATGTTGAGATGATGAAGGGAAAAAATACAAGGTCTGTAATGGTACCAAAATCTCAGGTCTGGGGTTGAGACCTAAGGATCAGGTAGGTCTCCTTTACCCTATGTACAGATTGCAACAAGGACTGTCTTCCTTACTTTTGTGCATATTGGTCTGTTTAAAGTCCACACACCATGCAAATAACTGATTAAATCAATAGAAGCTTGTGATATAAAGAAACACGAGAAACATAAGTTTTATTTCGAAACTGCTACAAGGATATGTAAGTCACAATTATATGAAAAGATTAATTTATGTAGACCCCCAATAAAACAAAATGAAATTCTTCAAATTGGGCCAACTATGCTGGGAAGTCAGTATAGTAAAGTGACACAAAGGCACTTCCAGGCAATAGATCCTGTACTTAAACGCACCACACAACGGATGAAATCAGCTTCGTAGGTCTTTAATCTTCAACCAAAATGAGTGGAAGTCCAAAGATAGAAGATGAGAATGAGGAATGGGATATCATCATCGAGGTCCCCGGATAGCGAAGAGATAGCTGGGGTATTTTGGCTATATGGAACCGTCGTAGCGGAGAGACAGAGAAGAATATGCCAGGCGGATGCTGGAGCTGTTGTAAAACTGTGGAATGGTAGAAAAACAATTTGGATTGGTGCTGTTGAGTTTTATTCTGAAAATAAGTGTGTGAAATATAAAAAAAAAACATGGCTCAACCTCATTGTTACGGAAGTACCGCACAAGTGGAGTATAGTATGTACGGCATGTACAGTTTAATGTTATTCAGGTCAGCCCTTGCATGAAGTACGTCATCCTCGCATGTTTTCTTGATGGTTGCTGTACAGTGTGAAATACAAATTAATAACTATACCAGTAACAGTAGTTTCATGACTCGTCAATAACATATAATTTCACCGGATACTAGACCCCTGCACATCTCTCATACATAGTAAAAAGGTATTTGCACATATTAAGTGTACAAAAGAATCATGAAAGGTCCACTATGGACTACCCACCGACAGCCGAGCGATCAGAGCGTTTTTCGTGAATACACACTGTCACCGGGGATACACCGTGTTATCACACCTCCTCTTGTAAGTGAAATTCTAGGTGTTTTTAAAATATTATAATCCTCGGACATAGTATCAAGTACCAACAACATCTTTCTCATCTTCATTCCTCTTCTTACAGTGCAATAATAATGTACATAACATACAGAATATCGGCAGAATATGTGTCAATACACATACTAACATTATACTCAAGCTGTACAGTTTGTTTACATTTTGCCTTTCAGTTATCGGGGTTCCCTCCTCTACGTCACACATTATAATAAAGTATTTTGTTAATCTTTTGGGGCTGGTTTGGGCGTATGGAAAAATACATAAAATCTTGGCAGTTTTTAAACCCTCACTGCTTTATGAACAGATAAAAACAAAACCGATTTTTGTTCCAATTTTTTCCTGAGGTCACCAGCGTTCTATTGAATATGTAATCATAATTGTATGGTGTGTGGACTTTAGTTAGTTAGTTAAACCAAAGTTTTAAATCCGGTTTTGTCCCCGCTAACGGGGGTGGCCGGATACACCTCAAAATACATTCCCTGGAGCTTCACTGAATGCTACTTTAAAATTTGGCCTTGTCATCAGTTCAAATTTTAAATTTTCAGGAAATGGGACTACTCCTCTGTTACATCTGTGTATTTTTCCTTTTTTTCAGTTTTAAATGTTTAAATTGCACTTCTTTATAAGGTTTTCTGGTAAGATTGATCCAAAAGTGAAGAGAAGCAGTGAACAGAATTCTTAGTGATGTTAAGGGAATGAAGGCTAAGCAACAATAAATCACTGGAACCCTACAATCCTGAAAATGGAAGAGTGTCCAGTCCGGGACGGGTGTTAGGATTGGATGCTATCATACTCAAAGCCACAAGTCCTGCAATAACCAATTCAGACAGATTGAGAATAAAGGCATCTGCTACTCGCTCTATGATGAATGACACCTGCAATACCATTATTTGAAGTGGAAAAATGGTTCCAGAGGCTAATTCTTCTACTGATTACTATAGTCTGTACCCTAGAAGTACAAATATCAAAACCTCTCAACAAGTTCTCACAATGAATGCCTGGTATTTGTCGACTTATATGACCAGTATTTTGTGAATCAGTGGAACTATTTGTTGTGTCCTTGCATATCGCTGTCTTAAAATCGTGCACGCTTTAGACTGCCACCTTAAGACTGTACCTAAGACTGCACCTAAGTGCGTTTTTGGCAGGTAGTTGTACCAAAGTTTTAAATCCGGTTTTTGGGCCCCGTTAGACGAGGTTGTCGGATACACCTCACTCAGCATACTGCTGTGTGAGGATTTATTGAGCAAAAGATAATTGACCGGATGCCCTTCCTACGTCAATCCACAGTTTTTTGGCGGGGGTCTAGCCCTTTCAGCATATGCTGGATGGCGGCCATTAGCTCTCCAGAGCTGACGGCCCTTGTAGGAGACTCTTCTTCTTTTTCATTCTACCAAGGGTAACCAGCTACCCTCCTCATCAGATCAAAAACCCGATGAGGGTGACGTTTTAGAAAGAGCCGCCGACAACCTCTCCCTGGGACAGGTAGTACTGGTTAACAGGATACCAGTAGCAGGTCCTCAAAGAAACCTGACTTGACCTAGTGTAAGGCGTGATAATGCTGCGTAGCAAATCAATTGATTTACTTTGTACCTTGAAGATCAGCAGTAAATAAGTAAAACAGATTTAACCAAGAACCAACTCCTAAGCTATGTGTCTTATCCTGTGTACTTGATATTCAAGCGTTTAGCCAAGATTGTGAATATGCTCTTGTTGATATTGCCGACTCATTTCATGCTTAACGAGGCTATTAGCAATAGGGCCACAAGGACCTCTAAGCATGGTATTTGATTACTTTGTAATTGCAGACCTGCTTACGGAAGGTGTTCAATTCTGTTTTGTTCTTATTGGAGGTAATAAATATTTCTTTTCAGGTGAAGAGTATGTGAATATAAATGACTTAGTTTTGAGCATGTTTTATTCCTCCAGAGAGAACCAGGCATTGTGGTCTGAGGTAATGATGTTACGTCAGCGACACGACAAGCAACAGAAGATAGTCAACAGACTCATACAGTTTCTGCTTACACTAGTTAACCCAGTTGGACTTAAAAGGAAACAGTAAGTAACTCCACATTGGAAACTTGGATTTTGTTAAGAAAACTTGGATTTGTTTTGTTATTTTCTTGCAGGTGGTTAGATTGTTCTGAAAGTGCTTAACCATCAAGAAATACAGAATTTGTTGGAGGACTATATAACTTGTACCAAAGAATGAAAAGGAACTAGGAAGAGTAAAAAATAAGCAACAAAGTTTCTCTAATTTCCATTTCCAGGTTAATTGCTTGAAAAATGACTGTTTTTGATGTCATGGATTTGTCTTATTGACCCCATAAAGAGAGCCTATAGCATTATCCTCTAAAGAACTTTTTTTTTTTTTTTTTTCCAAAGGGTTTTTTTTAATTCACCATATACATGTATAATCACAAAAACACAAAGACAGACAAACAAAACAAAACGTGATGGATGAGGTTAAATTGTTTTACCAATAACTCCGAACAACATGGAATGGGAAAGGACAACAGCAAAGAATAAAGTACATCGATCCTTACACCTTATTCCATGATGCATGCAGTCAAAGGTTCCCATTTCTGGAAATACAAGCTCAGTTTATTATTCTGAATTGCAATTGTTTTTTCAATACACATTGTAACCTTTATCATGTTATAAAACACT
Source organism: Ophioderma brevispina (assembly GCA_023653785.1). Classification (NCBI taxonomy): domain Eukaryota; kingdom Metazoa; phylum Echinodermata; class Ophiuroidea; order Amphilepidida; family Ophiodermatidae; genus Ophioderma; species Ophioderma brevispina. The sequence goes on from JAMKCH010043121.1 coordinate 7,464, forward strand.
TTAAAGGTTTTGATACTCTTCATACATCTTGCACAATAGATGCATTGGCGTGCAATAAGCAAAATTAGATTTATCAGAATACTGTGATTACTTTTACCTATGTAGCCATAATTTTTTTCCAACGGTTTAATAGAAAACTGACCCAAATATGAATTGATGATCTGAACCCTTCCTGATAATATTACAGTACTAAAGACCATGATATATTCCAGTCGCCAGCGAGCGATTTCTGTCGTGGAGCATGCGTAACAAAATCCAGTGTTTGGGGCAAATTCCGGTATGGCAGCACATCATCGCTCACTGCGATGACAAGTGTATTATGGGCTTAACACAATAGAAATAAATATTTGAGATCATTCTTTTTCACCAGACAATTGGCAATTGAAGCAGGTGGTAGCAGCCAAGTGAACTAGCCAGACCCCCTAAATATCAGTCAGCAATCTCTTAACATGGCAACCTGGAGGATTGGTTGGTTTGCAAACGGTAAGCTTAGTCTTGTGATAGAACTGTAGTTAAGGTATAAAACAAATGTTTTCAGGCCTGTAATTGGATTTGAGAGGACTTCCAAAAAGTGTCTTTTTCAGTGCAAAAAAGGGGTAAAATTTGGATTTGTCAAGTTTACCATCTCTTGGATATTCTATTTCCTAATATTTTAGGTACTATTGATTAAAACTCAGATTGCCACTGTCTTTGTGGTTCATTTGATATGGGCACAAATGAACCATGAAAGATATCAGACTATAACCATTGTGTGTGTTTCGTCGCGTTTGGATGCATGTTGCAACAGGGCGCTGATTAAGCTGCTGCCGTTGTAAAGTTGCTTTTGTTCTTTTGTGTTAATTTGTCTATTGTTCAGATAAGGCGCTGTGTTCTTTTTAGAGTGCCATATAAGACCCCCCAAAAAATAACTCGCAGCATGTCTAAATATCCCCCATAAGTTACAAACCATCGTCTATGCAACAAAATGAATGATATCAATAGTCTGTGTTTTTCTTGTCAAATTTTGACACCTTTCTAGCTCCATTGTGATCAATATCTCCAATGCAATGTCCATTTTACGAAATGTGTCACATTTTCAAAGTTGCAGGCACCTGAAGATAATGACGACAAGGTAAAACAAACCAACCACCTTAAGAAAGTGATACACACTTCACACATCATTCCTCTCAAGAATGATCTTTCTCATCTGAGGCAACATGCCCACTGAAATTTGTAAATTTACAAGTGGAAAGCTACCCTATTAATTTTAGTGCTTGATTGAATCAGAACAATTGGGTGGTACAAACCAAGTCCCCCATGTATGGTAAGATTCGTTTTTTAAAAAAAAAGGAAGAATGCGGTCTTTCACTGAATGGCAATCAATATGGCTATACCTGTTATTGCAACTTTTAAAAAGGGGAGATTTTCTTATAATGGGGATTGTGTTGGCAATATTGTACGGAAGAAAATGAACTATTAATATATTTTGTTTTCGTGCAAAAGACAAATGTTGTACTTAGGGGGGTTATATAGACATGCTGTGGTATTTTTTTGGGTCTTAATTATATTCATTGTTATAATAACATATAATGTTGACATCCTGTCCAGGGATAGAGGCAAAAATAATCTTTCCTGGGGGAATGCCGCGCACGCAAGTCGTTAGAAAAAAAATCCATGTGTGCTTGACCAGACTCAAACCAGCAACCTCTGAATTACAGCACAGCACTCTTACCAATTGCAGCCTAACAAGCCAATGGTTGGTAGAGGAGTGATTAAGAAAGATTATAATATTCAGCGGTGTCTATTGGAGAACCAAGTGTTGGAAACAAATATAAATTGTATATGTAAGTTACCATAAATAATCTATATATGCTTCATTTTGAGACCAACACATATAGATTATACAGGACTGTCCCAAAAAAATGTTAACACTCGGGAAAAAGGAATTTTAATCCAAGACAAGTACGCATGGGTCGTTGTTTGTGTATCTTTTTAAGCCAATAAAATAAGTTTGTAAGATGCCATTAGTTCAGTCCAATCGCAAGATACTTAGAAACAAAGATATGCTTCATCAATTATGAGAGAACAAAATCAGGCTTGGTCTGATTTCTGGCCTTTAGAGCACTTAAAATGCATGATGCAAAATGAATACTACGTGAATCAAAAAAAAATTGTGCAGGATTCAAAGATCTTGACCTAATGCAATCACTATATTGTTGTTTTTATAAAAAACACATCTAATATACTTCCAAAATGTTGAAAAAATGAAAGAAATCGATAACCAATAATATGCCAGATATGACCAAATTTGTAAGCACACCCCTTCTTTTCCTTTTTTTGCCTTTCATATGGGATTTACACACATTAAACTTGCGTTTGTGAGAATGTGAAAATATCAATATCATGATGCCTTGCAACTTAATGCCTACATTTTCTGATTATTTCACGACAGTGAATCAATGAATTTTGATACCAAGGTACCAAACTGATATGACAAATCAAACAACAAATCACCGTGCCAGAGCAAGAAAACAGATCTTCCCATTGTTTAGATATTGCCAAAGAGTTGTTAAGTGCCTTTAATTGGCAATGGATCTATACCTGATTACAGTAGTAGTAGTTAACAACCCTTTTCTGTACACATCAGGATTAATTGGTGAGATTTTGTGTGACATTAAATCTTTTGAAGATCAATGAAGGAAGTCATGGCTATCATAGCTCAATTAAACAAAATAGCATAGGTCATCATTACTTTATAATGAATTTGCCTCGTATATCGTACATTGACGTATTCTTGCTTAATGGGTAAAATCCCATTGGAAAGGGAGGGGAAAAAGGGGTGTGCGTACAAAATTGGTCATATCCGGCTTATTTTTCAATCGATTTCTTTCATTGTTTCATCATTGGGAAGTAATTAGATTTGCTTGATTAAACAAAACAAAATCTATGATTCAGTAATTTATCAAGGTTCAAGGTCATCTGCAACCGTTTCACAATTGTTTTTGGTCACGTAGTACAATTGACTTAATAGCACATCACTTCTACACAACGGCTCAGATAACAAGGAGAAATGTTGGCTTGATGCTCTGCCATCTGGTCTGTTATGGGTATGTTTGGGCCGATATGGTGTATTTATTCCAATTTCTGCATGTTTCTTAGTCAGTAGGCTGGCCTTAGGAGAGTTTATCTTTTGTTTTTGTTTGTTTGCGTGTTTTTAGTTTCAGCCTCAAAGAGGGATGGAGAAGACTTATTAAGTAGGTGCGTTCCGCTTGAGGGTCGTTTCGTCGAAATTGTTTTCCATGTTGCCAGAATTACCTTTTTTTGCATATACTGACTATTCGGCAATTGCGATGTACGGGCGCGCTCTCAAAGTTAGGAAAAATGGGATCTAGTTTGTGCGAATATAAGTTCCCCGGAGCAATCAACTGTTTGAACTTTGGTTCGATTTACTGGCAACAGACTCAGCAAATTGGTGGACACCACAGGGCATCGCCATGGGTGATTGCGCCAAACTTATTTGTTCTGCCATCCAATGAAATCTGCCATAATGCTATGCCATATCAACGTCATCGAACATAGCAGAGCTGGTGCTGTGTGCCCATGCTTATGGGGTAGTTGTTATGTCCTTTGCTGTCGAGGCTCTGGCAATATTCCTAACCGCGTAAGCTCCAAAACGGAGTGTGATGAACGAACTTGGAAATTGATTAAGGGGATCGGCGTGATGTACTATAAAATATTGACGCGCGACTGTCTATACCGCAAGATACTGTTGAACTTTGAATGTCAACAAAATACGATTACATTATGGATTATGCCTTGTAAAGGAGTTACGGAGTGCGTGTGGACCCTAAGTGTTTAGGGATTACCCATGGTTTCTGTGTTGAGACTTTTGAATACGGAGTGAGGTGTGGATTTTCTGCATAATGAAGTTGAATGTTTGCATTGTAGTGTGTGCACTGCACCGGTTCATTGCCATGTGTAGCGGTAAGTGATTGGCAGGGCTCTGCCCACGAGTCGGCCGGCCGCAGGCCTATGGCATGCAATTCTATAGGGCAGAGGACGCGTCAGTCTGACTCGATGGTGTGCACAGAAAAAGGTTTTCTGCAATACGGTAATCCCACCACTACATCTCTGAATTTTTTTAAATCTTATTAATGTGACAATATTTCAGTGTGTGGCGAAAGTAGTAGGAGAAAGTATAAACGAATCCGAAGGGGACGCCTCGAAAGGACACCCTATACGTCGCCGCCATTACGGGGGGCATCCTGGCCACCAAACAAAGTCACACACGCGCCATATTGGCCTTTTCCGAGTTTAACGAAAAATAATAAGAATTTACAACCTACCTTTTCGCAAAATTTTAACAATTTTCATAGTTTATTTCCATGGATTTGTGGAAGGATGATGTAAGAGGGGACTGCCTAAACTGGATCCGGGGCAAGGTCGTACTGTTGTGTAAAATTGAAGGTTATCTCGCTAATTTGCGTGACTGAGAATGAACGCTTATGGTTAGAATACGTGTTAAAAATTGGTAATAACAGCCGCGTGAGAAAAATCATTTTCTAACATCAAACATCCAGACAAATAAAGTACAACAGATGTTGATATATTCCGTGTACTTGAAAAATGGACTAGTTCCCAAAGACCGATCGTTTTGCTGAAAAACGTGACATCTTCCGATGCGCGTTGTTGATGTTTTAGAAAGGACGCTTTCGTGCCCCATGTGATGATTTCGGAGATCTGAACACAAAATTAGTCCTCGTTTGTGCATGGAATGGCCTGGCTGCTCCGGCACTAGTCAGTACACGTGAAAAATGACCGGCGAGTTACAATTTAGACTGAAATGGATATTTGGCCTTTTTTACTGTAAGCCCTACATGTAGTATTACGTGTACGTGGACATGTGGAACTAAATTTACCCATGTTTAATTTAAAAAAAAAAAGCAAACTAAATGAAAGTAATAAAAATGAATAAGTTCATTCACTTCATTAGAACTTGGCAGATTCGTGGTTTTTTTTTTTCCATTTGGAAACCGATGCATCTGGTACGCCTGCAGACATTCACATGCTTCATGTGTCATTGGCGAGTGAATTTTAACACGCAGTTCGTTTCATTTTTGTAACTTTTAATATCGCTATTTGTGGCAGCCAAGAAATTTACATTTTTTCCTGAGCCCGCCTCATGGCTGATAGTACACATGGATAACAGTGAAATAGTGTTGATTTGTGCCGTCAGAACTGATCAAAGTTATCGCTTCTTTGTGGTAACAACTACACGTAACGCGGTGTATAACGAGATATGCAAAAGATGCCCCCCACTCATGGCGGATGGTGATTGCGTGCGCCGCCCACGGCGTAGGGGCGATCATAGTCCCGCCGTCGGATTTGTGTATACAAAAAGCTATACAAAAGGTTTCCAGCCATTGAGCCACATCAAGAAGGGCGGCTTCTCTGGCTGACCTTGCTTCTCCTCTGAGTCTTGGCCATGCAGAGCACAAAAACATGGTCCCACATATCACCAAAGTCTAAAACCCTTATGCATCTGAAATTGTTGTAAACCAGTCCAGGAATTTGTCCTTTGGAAGCCTTGAAATTGTACTATTTTATTGCGGGTCGCTTAGCGACCCGAACTATAGAACCACTGCTCTCAAATTGCGAAGGAGTCTATTTCTAT
>JAMKCH010043122.1:0-44648 GCA_023653785.1 Ophioderma brevispina
GGAATCATTTCACACCGCTTTCAACAACATGGAAGCATTTATCCCCAGGATGACCATGAACCATTATGGGGCTATACCGCTTTAACTTAAGGTTGGAACCTAGGCAAATATATACTCTTTCTAATCCTTATAAGGAGACGAGCGCGTTAGTGTACATTAAAACACAATTTGTCTCAATTTTAAATTTTTCCCTGTACTATCATTTCCTCCCTTGAAGAAGGGGGAAGCAGATCGAAAATTTGAACCCCGTCATTTTCTGACAGTCTAGGCACTATTGAAACCCGAACAGCAACAAAATCAATTTTAGCATGAAAATCCTACGGGAATACACACCAAACCACACTAAAACCTGATCCTTGATCTGACTATTTGATTTTGGAGAGCCTTCAAGGATGAAAACTTTAGTCAACTGCACCAAATAGTACATGTGGAACTGCAGTTTTGTGAAATTTTCATATACAATCTTGCAAACAAGGTTTTTCTAAATCAAAATTGTATGAGGATTCCAAAAATCATGGGTGTCATTTTTAAAATGTGTTCTTGGATGTATTCTAGGGGGCAAGGTTTATACAGGGGTCAAAATATAAAAGGGGCAAAACGTGTTTTAAAGTGTACCATCATGTTCAGTACCTTTCAAGGATTACAGAAAGGTATAGTTTACCCTACCTGACGGATATAGTACAAGAGTTACAAGGCAAAAACGGGTTCAAGGTCACACTGGGGGTGAAACTTCAGATTGATGGGTTTGTTTTAAAAATGGTGCCAAATTGTTCGGCTTACTATACAGGTCGCGTTTTCAATGACGTTTTGATGATAATTAACAGGGGAAATATGGCTGTGGTCCACAGGGTCTATGGGAGACCACTAGTCATATCTGTCTTACTTTGAAAGTTGAAACACAGAATTTATGTACATTTTCTTATTTAGTATGATCCAATGAACGATTTAAAACCAGTTTCAACAAAATCGGACCATTCTATAAATAATGATCTTGAACTTTCTTTAGCCTATTGTACTAAAACAATAGGTAAATATGGCAAACTATACCATTTTAGGAACCTTATGAACAACCGCAGAGATTGGTATAAATTTTAAACCAATTTAAACACTTTTATCGTTTACCCGTCCCCTGTACAAATTTTGCCCCCTTAAAAACATCCAAAAACACATTTTAAAAAATGACACCCATCATTTTCAGATTCTACATGATATTCTCTATTAGAAAAACATTGGTGTCAAAATTGTATATGAAAAAAACTAAAACAAAACATTAATTACATTTCCCCATGTACTAAAATACTGATTCAAAACAAGTGAATCCTTTTCAGTTTTGTGTAGCCTCCCTAGTAGCATATAACAGAAATGGGCTCCATATCTCAGTCCCTCTCAAATTCAAAACAATATATGTTTATCATTGTATTCAATATTTTGATGTAACTCTCCAAGGCCTTCAAGGCCCACTCTGATTATGGGTGATATACTGAAAAATTCCTTGTTATCTCTGGTAGCAAATAACAGGTGATGCACCACTCATACCAATCCCCTAAAATTGATCACTGTCTTCAATGTTCGGTGGTACCTCTCTGAGTCACTCCGTGATTCTGAACGATTGCTGAAAAATTGGTACTTTTTTAAAAAAATTCTAATTGGTCCATCATTTGCCTGGAACCAACTACATGAAATTTTGATCTCTTATTTGGCCTAAGTTTCATTGTGGACCACCCACAACGGTCCCAATTTTAGGTTTACTTTTTTATTAGAGCTTACACCAAACTTTTTGTCTTTTATTTCAAAACCGGTCACGGGGCAAAATCTTGGTGAAAGTTAACACCGGGCGTCACGAAATGATTCCCTGACTTGTCTTTGCCAAAAGTGGTCATACCATTCTACCATACGACCCACCTACTATCGCATCAAATGTTTGGCTGCAAAGGAGTAAGTCGGAATGTTTTGTATTGGACTTTTTCCGTTGTAATGGCAACTCATACAGCCCCCATAAACTGATTTCTGTGCTTGGGTATAGCCCAAATACAATAAGTTCGCCCAATTTTTTCTCATTGGCAGCCTTTCCCGCTTCCCGTTCAGATCATTCCCATTATAATATTGGTACTCCTTTTTTATCTTGGAATTCAACGTCTAACACAATTGTGACAGTTTGTGACAATTTAAGATAATTCTCCATTAAGATGACGATAATACATAATCTATTTTAAAATTCTTGGGATCACAATACCTTGTTCCGTTCCGTGGACCGTTCATTAAGAAATGAAGGGAATTCTTCCAATTCTTAATACAGCAGACAGCGCCCCACGAGATCATAATGGGCGTGTGGGACCACATATTACTTGAAAGTTAAACAAATCCCTCCATATCAAAAGACATTATCCTACCATACACGTTTTTGGTTCAATTCCTTTTGTGGGATTTCTTGTATTGAACAGATGAGTCAACTTTTGACCTTAGGTTGATAAAACTGTTTTGGCAACCCTTTTTTTGTGGTTTTCCTGTAATCTGTTCGTCTTTCTTACAGCGGTCACATGTGACCGGTAGTTTGGCTGCCGTCCCATGCTTGGTATTTTTTTTTTGCTGACTTTTTTTTCGTGGAAAATTGACTGGTTTCCCCGTCCCTGAGTGCCCATCATGTTTTAAACCTGAGTATATTTCAATCATTGTCTTGTCTATAGCTTGCTGAAGGGGTGACTATAACACAATACCCAAGACCCCCAAGACCCAAGACCCTCACTATAAAACAAAGACCTCTTCAACTATAAGCAAAGACCACTCAACTATAAAACAAGACCCACCTCCCTTAACTCTAAAACAAAGACCCCCCCTCAACTCTAAACAACGACCCCACCTAAATATTCAAGACCCCCGCAACTATAAACAAAGACCCCCCCCTCAACTATGAAACAAGACCCCCCTCAACGATAAACAAAGCCCCCCTCAACTATAAAAACAAAGACCTCCCCTCACACTATAAAATCAAAAGACCCCCTCACTATAAAACAAGCCCCTCAACCAGAGCGTAGCCAAGGGGGGGGGGGCTTGCCCCCGCCCCACCCCAACTGTGATGTTTCCGTCGGTACCAATAACTGCACAGCTCGGTACCCCCCGTTCGGTACCGGTTGTCTCACAATGGTGTAAGAGCTGTTTTTTTTGAGCGCGAGTGCAATGATATTAAATACATAGAGGTTCCTAACAAGTGGGTTACTGCTTAATAGTCCCGAATCTACTACCAACCACTACTATTTCTTTACGTTGGCTGTGAATGTTTGCAATTTTGGAGGCGGCGGTAAAACGCGAGCCGGGAAAATTGTTTGTTGACATATACACAGTGCCAGTAACATTCACAAATCTGTGCCCCCCTCGTCACAAAATCCTGGCTACGCCACATGCAGAGTCGTTTTTTTCCTCTTTGGGTATTTCTTTGCGATATCCGGTGTATCTGTTTATTTTGAGTGTTAAATTCCCCATTTGTCATTATCCTCATCGTCATGTGCAGCTTTTTGCTGACCTGACTCTATCCATGATTGAATCTCAATGGCCGACGATCCTATAATCGCTGTCAGAATTTCCCTCAGTACCCACCACTGACCTCTATAACCCTACTATGAAAACAACACAAGAGATGTAAACGATATTTTTTGCTTTTGGCCGAATTGGTGACCCCCAAGATCATTTTACACACACAGCTGTGTAGGCATGGGCGGAGCTGACGGGGTCGAGTACAAACACGTGAATTTTATGTGTTGCCCGGGGGCCACTTGTATTAAAAGGTGGATATGATCGTGAACAAGAAAACTCGTAAAAAGTGTAGGGGGGTCTTTTTTTTTTCCCAACGGCGATGTACGCGTGTAACATCGTTTAGGGTGTCAAAACATCAAATATGGAAAAAGGGTATTTTTTTTTATTTCCTTAAACCTTGATATTTTTTCAGTTAGATCTCCATTAAGCAGGGGATCAAAATCATCCAAAGTATTGTAATCGGAACTTGGGGGAAGTAAAGCAAAGCAGAATAAAGGGTTATAATTTTACGATGTCATGCACTGCCTACCGTGTTGAGGGTTCTAAACAATAAAAAATACTTGTTTTACGGGTTTTTTTTAGCTTGTTTTAGTCGGTAAAATACGTGGTTAGGGTGCAGTTGAAAGTCCATGTTCACCCATCATATCCACCTTTGAATACCAGTGGCCCCCCCCCACCCCCCCCCCCCCGGGGTTTGCATGCAAATTACTCCACCTGAGTATTCTGCCAAAACACGCTTCCACGTACATTGTGTACATGTGGTTGTAAGCTGTTTGGCCGCAATCCGGTAAGGTTATCCCCAACATGTTACACACAGCTGTGTATGCCTGGAGCGGAAAGCTTCACAGGTTCGAGTACAACACGTGCGTCTATTTTTTTTTAGCAAATTGACTCCCTGAGTAGCCTATTGCCTATCCAATCCGGTAATAGTCAGGGGGAACACGTCCATCCTGTTTCCTTATTACTTCGGAAGGTTTGCCCAAGTTTGGTTTTCAACTTTCATGTGTGCAATAAACACCACGAGAAATAACTTTCCCAAATTGTTGTCAATTCTCAGTCCCTTTTTTTTCAACTAGTAAGGGCCGCTTTTCCAAAATGCATCTCTTAAAAGAATCTCTTTAAGGAAATGCCCATATCAATGTTATAATAATTGTTTTTTTTGGTGCTAAAATTTGGTCTTTTGTTATTATATACAACTCTAGGAAATGCTCTGCATTACCAATATACTTTTATTCCTCGTCCCCACCGGGGGGTTATTATTTCCCCTGGATTCCCAGCAGCACAAAGACGCAAAATAATATGATCTGAGGCTTTAATGTAATTGTCAGTATCACCTTTGGCGATCATTTTAGCGAAATTGCAGGTACACCTTCAGGATGGTCGGATGTGGGGAAGGGGGTTTTTTTTTTTTTTTAAAATTAGGTTAAAAACGCGTGTTTTTTTGTTTTTTGCTTATGTGCACTTAAGCAAATCTGACCATATGTATTTTTTCCTTATTTTAAGAAAACCATGTGAATATTTTACTTTGTTACTTTGGCATCCATCATGCCAAAGAACTACTTATTTTGATCGAATAAATAGCGAAACGCCTTGCTTTTGGAGATTTTTCAGATACCATATCTATTTTTGCGTCCAAAACAACTCTTCAGTTAATTACTTCACTATGACGTTCATATTGTTTTAAAACTTGATTTGTAACCTTCCATTTGAAAAAAGGACATGCGTAGCTACACATTTATACCAAACAAGATCAAGATGCATGTTTGTCCTTATAAACCAAAAATCCAGGGTTTTCGGTAACTCACTCCCCCCCCCCGGGGAGGGGGCCCCTTTGGTTTGTGAATGGTACTAGAAAACTCTTGGTTAATGGATTTAGGACCACTTAATTGGGGGTTTGAGGGGGCCACAACATCTTAAAATAACACTGATTTTTGTTAGCTAAAAGAAGCCTACAAACTGTCCCCAAGCGAAGGGTATTTTCTTTTCAACATTCTTCATAACGGCCCGAAGAATTCATGCTAATGGCGCCCCCGTACTAAACCTCAGGCCGCTTTAACCGTTTTACATTCGACCCCATACCTTTCCTGAGTGGTAATCATCCGTGCACTACTTCCACGAGCGCAACACTGACTTTGGGAAGGGCTCGGTTTTTCCAATCAACAGCGAGACCGTTCCCGTTTCAAGAGCCGCGCTTCAGGCTATAGCCAGGTGATTGCCGAAGCTTTTGCGTTGACAAGGAATGTTTCCGTCTACATTTAAATCGACGACTGCCTGCACACTCTTGCCGCTGCCCCAATCCCCAAAGGCCTTTGTCGCGTTCAAACCGAAGAGATCTGGCAGTCTAGTCAGCTAACCATGGACTGAATCATCAGCTGGGAGGAGTCAGCCCTCCCAACCATCCACACCCACACGTCGTAGACTTCGGCACAGAGACGATGTTCCCGACAGCATAGCGGAACAACAGCCAGCGGCTTCCTCATGCGCACTGGACCCACTCCCGCTAGGCAGACTGCGTCCAGCCCAAACTAGGGTTCGGGCATCCTTTGCCTTATCATCATCCCTCACAAGCAGTCCTTCCCCCCCAATAAACCCTACGTTCGAGAATACAACAGCTTCCACGTTTTTTTTCAATCCAATTCAGCCCACGAGAGACTTGCTGTCGCAATGTATAGACGTCTCTCCAAATTCCACCACGCCAGGCCCTCAAATGGTGGATGCAGCCTCACATCATTCATCCTGGGCGTCCCGCTGTCCACACGCTCACCATAGAATGATGTCCACGACGGGCTGAGAAAAGCCCACTTGGAGGCGTGGCGATTGGGATTGTCTTGGACTCCAGCCATTGGGAAGCATCCCATCAACATCACCTTCTGAGAGCTGCGGCGGTTCGCCTGGCATTACGGCGGCTACCTCGCAGGTTCCAAGGGCCAGACGATCGCCCTACGCTCAACAGACCTACCTAACGGTATGACTTAAATTCAAGCAGGGAGATACCCGCAGCCTGACTATGTCAACAGACAATCAATCTGCTAATATGGTGAAAGCGCCACAGGATCGAGCTCCATGCACGCAATCTAACCTGGTGGGCAAGGCACATTCCAGCGGGTAACCCTGTCGAGAGGGGGAACAGCCATCCATGCCCACCAAGATCATGATCTTGTCGGACGGAATGGCACCCTCCTCCACCCAACAGTAATGCAAATTGGTCTTGTCACAGAACCGTCCAGTTGCCTCTAATCGACCTTTTTGCAGCGGTTTGGGAACACACCACCTCCCTACAATCTGTTGCTGCTGGGAACTGACGCAATGATTCCAAGCTGGGACAAGGATCTTGGCATATGCGTTTCCCTTTTTCCTCCCCCGATAGCGAATTGTTACCCAGGGTGCTGGCAGAAGCTCTCGAGAATCCCGCGGGTGCAAACATGCTTCTAGTAGCCTACCCTAGCCCAACAGAGTGGTTCCCGAAAAGTACTACTTCCCCTCACTGTAGTGGAACCGTTTTTGCCTCCCGATTATGAAGAGGCCTCATTGAATGAATCCGGAACAAGAACCCAAGTTCTCTCGCGACAATTTAGACCCTTCCCCTGACTGAGCGTGGGGAGGGGGGAGCGACTTTCAATCAGATCAATAGCACGTCAGGGTAGAACAGGCCCTTTCTTAGTGGCTCTGCCCTGGCAGGAAGGCCAAGGCATCCTTCAACGAGAAAGAGCTAACAACGTCCCGCATCTGGAAATATCACGCATGGCAACAAACAAAGTCAATCCCTTTATATAATTAGGGCCTCTTTGGGAAACGTAGCAGGGTTCCTCACATGGGTTTTTCAGCACCATGGGGCCAGCGCACGCTCCGGCAGATCCTGCCGCGCTGGCCGCAGTTTCTGTCCATCATGAATTCTCAGTGGGGAAATCTACCGTGGTCTTGTGCACCTGGTAGCCCTGCAATGACCATCTTGAAGAGAAATATTTTCTCGAGTGTCCTTCCAGGAATTCGCTTGTCCCAGCATGAAAGCTTTGAACTGGCCTTTCGCCTCCCAGCTCTGCCCCGCCGTTTGAACCTCTGGATCACGCTAACATGGAAGACCTTACCAAGGAAGATGACGTAAGTCCTAAATCATGACTCTTCTATTGTGTGGTGTGGCAAAGTTTTTTTCCCTATCACATTTTAATGGGCCGCCATTTATGAAAAGGTAAAAATGCAACTCTGAACAACTCCCTGAATATACTGAAGGCTTTTATTTGAAGTCACACACAACATATTTTCTGAAGCACTTTTAACGAGTGGCTTACAAAGTTTATTCGTTGTCCATGAATTCCTTCATTTACAGTTTATCCATTTTTTCTGTTAGACTTGTTTTGTTCAAGTGACAGCGCTCCCCGTCAGTCCCAAGCTTAGCCGTTGTAATCTCCAGGGATGTCAGAAGATTATGTGCACTGGAATGGTACTGTGGTGGCAGTGAAAGTTCATGGTAAAGTGAGAGAACAGTTTCTCTGGAATATCGTTGTGGGGGCTGGTAACAGCAAATACTGTTTGTTTTCAAGGATTGCCGTCAGTGGTAAGCTTTCAAGATGGCCTCATAAATTGAACAAGGTTGCACATGACTTTGAGAGCCTGTTGGTGATAAAAGAACCCCACACCTCCTTTAGCTGCATTTCTCTGTTTCTTTCTTCCATGCAGAGGCTGTAATAAGTGCATATCCATGGATTTCTCCTTGTAGTAGAGGTCACTGTTGCACCATGCTGTGTCCTGATGCAAGATACATCGATATCATACAGTTTGTGCCTTCATGTACGAGTTCTTCTTTCCTTGCTGTTTGTTGAAGTGGTCTGGGAATTGAAAGTGTGCTAATGATGAAGCATTTTTGCGTCGAACAAAGTTGTCCATGCATCTTTTGTTAATATGCCACTATACCAAATTCCAAAACCCCTTCAGGTAGACTGTGGACCAACACAGAACCGAACGCCAATGGAGACCTTGTCCAACGGACTATTTCCTTGGTCAAAGAAGTGGATTAACAGCATAAGAAGTCAAGAGCCACAAACACTTTTGAAGCTGTAAGTCGGAGTCCCAGAATTGTCTATTGCAGGAGCCAGATAAGTTATCGTCAGAGTAAACACCCTCCCGAGAATCCCATGAAAACAATAGACTTTGGAGGAAGTAGTGGGGGATACAAAAGCTTTGTGAGCAGTACTGTAGCAGCACATAAAAGTTCAACACTCTTGTTGATGATCTTGAAGACCCATAACTCCAGCGCAGTATATAATGCCCTCACTTCAGCCAACAAAGAATGGGCATGGGGAATGAATCATACCATAGGAAGAAAGAAGAAGACTACTTACATGCTTTTCCTCAAATTACAAAGTCAGCAAAGGCCAGAGAAAAACTGAATGTCTGCACCAAGAGGCACCCGTACTAAATCCACCCAGAAGCGCCAAGCCAAACCTTGATTGCTGGCAAGGCTTGCACTTGATGACGCTTTAACAATGTGGTGCTTGAGGGGCAAGTTTCAGTCCAGGCTGAAGCACTTGAACTTGAACGCCCTACATCGTGACAACACTGCTGCTGCTGCCTGGGAAGGCCCCTGAGGGAGCTTGACCGATAAGAAGGCTACTCCACCTATGAATCAAAGGTGAAAACAACTGAAGAGCGCCTTGAACACATGGTTTTCAGCAACTTTTAGTTCTCCTACTTGGCCAATCCACGTTTTCAGAATAACACTAACATTGATGAACCTTTCTTCAATCACAGATAGCCAAACACCCTTCCCACACAGACTGGACCTTTCACTATGGAGGAGCTTCGGATTCTGCCCTGAAGAAACTGAAGACACCAAGACAAACTGGTCCCGACACCTTCCCTGCTAGCTGGAAGAATCCACTATTCAATGATCAACTGTTAGAATTTTGTCATAACACCTACATGGGAAAACAAACCAGCTGCTTTTTCCAACACATTCATCATTTTCCTCTATACCAAAGAAGGCGACCTCCAACACCCCAAAAACTACAGAGGAATTACACATGTCACCACTGGCCCTCTAAGATCTAACAACTCCATGCGCTCAACAGATCACTCCTCACATAGATTACATTCTCAGCGGAACCAGAACGGTTTTCGCAAAGGGCCATATCACACTACCTCAGATCTTGCCCCCTCATAAGTATCAACAATAGAAGAGTTTAGAATTTCCAAGAGAAAAAGCTTCAATTGTTTCGTAATTTTTTCCAAGGCTTTTTGACAGTGTTTTAACAGGATGTAATGCTGCATATTCTCGCCAACTACGTGTCCCAAGAGATGAGACTGTCAAGGCCATTGCCATCATGTATGATAACCCATATAGCTTTGTTGGCAGACCATGGATGGGCCCACAAAGAGTTTTTTCCCCTAACAACTACTTTGGAAATCCTCCAAGGAGATACTCTGCTCCCTATATCTCTTTGTAGTCGTTGGTTGATTACATCCTCAGACAGAGTCCCCGTTACATCATGAACGACAAAGGCTTACCATCAAAACCCAAGCGTTCCAGACGTTACATGGGTCAACATCTCACTTCACAGACTTGAACTACGCAGATGGATCGAGCCTCCTAACACTGATCTGATATGTGGTGCACACGATCTACTAACTCACTTATAATGCTGCAGACAAAGTCGGCCTCCATCTAAATGCCAATAAGACTGAATATATGGACTGTCCAAAAAAAATGAGAACGATTCATCAACCTATCTGCAACACATATGGTATGTCCCAAATCAAAGAGGTCAAGGACTTCAAGTACGTAGGGGCCCTATGTTGCCGACAGCAAGAAAGACTTCCCGTCACGCAAAGGACAAAGCTTGGAATGCCTGCAATACAATAAACTACATACAACCCCTTATGGCAATCTGGTATCTCCAATTCACCCAGCTGAAATTCTTTTAGAGCCGGTGTAGAGAGTATCCTGTTTTATATGGATGAAGACCTGGACCATGAAAAAGAGCTACAGGAATAGACTGATGCACCTACACCAAGCTTCTTATGCGATTACAAAACATACTCCTGCGTGAGCACAAGACCAAGCACAGATAATATGGAGATTATTCCCTCCAATTTCTCGTCTTTTTGCCCAACGCCGTGGCACGATTTTTGCCGGTCACCTGTCACGTTGCGATTGACCCAGTAGTCTTCAGACTTCACAATGTTGGAAGTTACCATGCCAAAACAGGGGTCGTCGCCCCTTTAACTACATTGATGTGATTGGCTCGAGACTCCAGCAGGATCCCAGCTGAAACTCCCCAACCTAATGACAACCAGGGACATTTGCGCTACATGGTGAAACAAGCCTCCGGCTGCGGCCGTTAGATAGAGCCTTTTATTCTTTATAGGCTTGTTATCATTTGGCCGCCATTTTGAAAAAACTCCCTCAATTGATGAAACCCGTCAATTAGAATTTGATATTAAGGTTTGAAAACAATTGGAAATGGGTTAATCAATAAGGCCACTTTGAAAACCAGACTTGATCAATTTTTCTGAAGCAATTTATACATGACTATTTCATTTTATAGCCCTTTTTAAACCATTTTGGCGCCATTTTGAAAAGCGCCCTTCAATCGATACAATCGTCCTGAGAATTATACAACAAGTTGAATACTCCTATGGGTTCCATAACATGTCCCATGTAAAATCAGAACTTGCAAAACTTTTTGAGTAGTTGACATGTGCCCCCCTGACTATAAGGTGAGCCCAAATCATGTACACACAATCTGTATATGGAGCGGAGCTGGCGCGGCCGAGTACAAACACGGTGCGGTTTTATGTTTTAATGCAAATGACCCACTGAGTATTGCGCCAAACAGCTTGGGTTGACCATATATAGCCGACGCTGCCGCGCCGGCGAGTAAACATCTTCAAGTTGGAACAGAACCACTACTGTTTTTTTTTGTGTTCAAAACTGTAGATAACTGCCACATAACTATTAAAGCTTTGTTTAACAGCTGAACACCGCTTGCAGAATTTGCCTTAAATACTTTACACCTGTCATTCCTGTTACTACTTTAGCGTGGACTGGCCATTTAAAATAATTTGCATTCAATCACGTTTTTATGATATATTTCCTAAAACATCCTCGACCACCATGCACATATCGTCTAGCATCGAAAAATAAATTGAACTTGTGATAAAATCAAATGTCCGCCAATCCAGCGCTTTTTTTCAGAGTTACGGTCCCTGAGAGTGAAGTTTTGAAGAATCACGAGAAAAGGGTGTTCATCCGCTTGATATCGGGCATTGCAAAAAATCCCCCTTAACATTTAGTCAATATAAATTAATCCCTCCCATAATTAAAATAAAGGAGACCAGAAGTTTGGTTTTGGCAGGAATTTTCATTTCTGGAAGTAAAATGGGTTAAGTATGCAAACGTATTATGGAATGGAGATTATGCAAGGAAGTCAAGCATTGGGTGTTGGTCAATTGTTTTTTTTTATAGTTGAGGGGGTCTTTGTTTTTAATAGTTGAGGGTGTCCTTTGTTTTTAATAACAAATTCTTCATAATAATTGCACGTATAATTCCAACTATCATCGACTCAGAACTCCTTTAAAGGATATGATGAGTACACTCCAGTGGACCCAACTTAATGATAGGGTATATAATCAATGTTAATGCTCATTTTCAAACTATGTGTTAAAGGTCTTGCCCGGGTATAGCTTTCTTCTCCCTTTCACTTTCATTGCACTCAGTTCATCAGGGTACCAGAAGTCAAACAACCAACTCTTTGTATGAACCATCTGGGAACTTACATGCAGGAAACGTACTTTCCATATGAGAGCAACCAAGATAGGAAACGGTCGTCCTTCAGATTCTCCGCTGTGACTATAATACATGAGTTCTTTCACACTTAAAGCATCACATTTGTAATCCTACTTAAAAGCATATTGTTGTATATTTTGCTCTGCTTTCTGAACATATCTATTGTATATCATTATATTATTTCACACTTTATTGTATTATTATATGTATTTTTTGCCATTCAATTTTTATAGTACTTAGTTGTTATACCAGTACAATGTACATTTCTGTAAATGCAGGGCCCCTTGGAATCAGTGCTTGTAGACTGAGGTGCTACCAGCCTAAAGAAACTTAAATAAATAAAATAAATAAATTGTGTTTATAGTTTAGGGGGTCCCTTGGTTTTATAGTTGAGGGGGCTTTGTTTTATCGTTGAGGGGTCTTTGTTTTATAGTTGAGGGTGTCTTGTTTTTATAGTTGAGGGGGGGTCTTTGTTTATTATTGAGGGGGTCTGGTTTTTTTGGGGGTCTTGGGGGGTCTTTTGTTTTAAATAGTCACCGCCCCCCTTACTGAAGTTGTGTGTCAAATCTAGACATCTTTGTTTTTGTGGCTGTTTTCGTGTGGTATGGCAATAATATCGCCTCCATATGTATTTGATACTGGATAAGATACGTGGAACATTAACACTTACCTGCATAAGGGTTTTGCACTTCCGTTAAGTGTACATAACGGGGGGTTCCTAGGGACCCCCCCGAATAAAACCACTTTCCTAAGGATTATTTAAGATGAAATTCACCACATGTAGAAGGCCTTCAAAGACAATCAACAAACAAAAATAAAAACTGAAGAAAGTTGTTCGGTTAGAAAATTAGGGGCAAAAAACATTGATTTTAAATTTGCGTCAAGTATGTGCCAAAAAGACACTTAATTCGTTTCTGCATTTTTCTACGAACGGCTCTGATTCACGTAGACTTTGCTGATTGCTCTAATTGGTGAAGGATGAACTATATTTAACGTATTAATGCCCAAATAGCAATGTTCTTTTGCATTTTATATTTTTTTAGGTTTCCTTGTTTAATTTTACCATAGTTTTCCTACAGTAAACGCCTATAAACGATGGATATAATATTATGACACCATTGGCCTACTATACACTTTCCTAGGAATTTTTAATTAATTTATTTACTTTGTTTATGCACTAGGTGTATGCATTAGAACATCAAACACATAACTCTATTAAGATTTTTTATTTTTGTCTGGCACTCCGTTAGTGCATAGGGGGAGGGGGGACTCCAAGGGACCCATGCTAATTAACGCAAAAAACGACGCATGGATTTGAATTTTTTGCACCAGCGCCTAAAGTGGACAAATACAACTAGAATTTCGCGTTCTCGGGGCTTTCGCGCTCGCTATATCAAAAGAATTACAACTGTGGGCCCGCCCCCATGACCTTGACCCTGCACAATACCTTTGACCTCATCACATATGAGGGATCGCATGGTGCACCTATAACATAAGTTTGGTTCCAATTGAACTTCAATTTTTCAATTAGTCATTTTTACTTTTATTATAGCCAAATTTCAATTTGAGCCTCACATACGTTTGCCTTTCAACAGGACTTTGACCTTCATCCCATATGCCTTTATGTTAATCTTCCCGACTTGTTTAGGGACATGCCAGCTATCAAACACTTACTTGCTCCTTGTGTGCCTCGTCACTTTGCCTTGGGGACCTGAACTTTTGTCTATGTCTTTCCGCAGGTATACTTTGACTAATTGCTTGCTTCCCACCCTACCCTCATCATATGGCAACATCCTTTCAATGGCATGGCCGAATATATTTCCTTTGACTTTCCTATGCATAATCCTTTAATAATAGCTATGGCCAAGACTACTGGGGCCATTTCAAGCTGGTGCATATATTCTCTCTTTTTGTATCAATTTGCTTTTTCATTTTCCATATTTTTGTTTTTTCTTTGTTGTTTCAATTTCTTTGCCTTAGCATTTACTATTCCCTGTATTTTTCTTCTCTGTTCCTCCAAGGAATGTTGGGATATGACAAAACTTAATGGTTAGGGTGTACTGTGAAAGCCAGTGTGTTGGAGGTGGTTGCCAACTATTTTTATCCATGCGCACAGTACCCTTGAAATTTCCCCGATATTCTGATTTTTGTGCAAAATTGAGTTTTCGCCTCTATTCTACACTGGTTGAGCTATAAGAAATTACTTCCAGAGAGACACCTGCGATTTTCCAGTGGCGCGAACGAGCGCTGAGATTTAACATATTTGAGGAGATGTTTCAGATACATACATTTGTGTTATACTGCTCGAAATATAACCAAGCATCCTGATATAAACATCTTAAGGATAGGTATTTCAATGTTACTACTCCTGTTTTTATAACGAAACATTTAAGGACATACAATACATGTTGATTGAACAGGCTTGGTGGCCAGGTGGTGGCGCTATACCTTAACATTGTCTTGGCTCATACTATGGGCGCCAAGACTCTTTTCATATAGCAACTCAATAAAACGAACCAAACATCACTTTGACTTGACAGATGTACTCTGCTCTCCTCGACCATTAGAGGTCAAACGCAGATGTTAGTGAGTGCTCTAGACGTTAGTTAGATGCTGGAGGTTTGTTCTTAGATACTTGATTGTTTCTCTTAAAGGTCCATGCCCGATCCTAATAGCCTCATCCCCAAGCTCAGTTTTAACCCGGAAGTGGTCGAAATTTGATATCAGAAAGAAAGCTACTTATTTTTCTCATTTACCTGTGAAATCTTTAGGCTAAATGATTTTTGGTTTTGGGATTTCTGGCCGAACGTGGTACTCCATTTTGGTCGATCAAATTGTTGCTACCCAGTACTCTGGGGCCACTAATCAGTTTCTAGCTGTCCATCAAAGGATTAAAATATCGGCGCGAAATTTCACAGATGGGCTTTTTTGGTAAAGCCATTCTATCAAGATGAAACTTTAAATATTTAAATCGGACCATCCCCTTTAAAATGCTTCAGTTGTAGTGATATTGACGAGAGTTTCAGGTGGACAGTTCCATTCGGGTTTATTGCACATCAAGCCCGTGGGCGAGTTCACATTGGTGTGGTAACACCAAGTGGGTCTATGTCTTGTTTATAATAGAAATTGGCAATTTCGCTGCCTCGCAGGTTTTATTAAGTCTTTGACATACATGGGATGTTGGTACTTATATATCGCATCAATGGAAAGAAGAAGGCCATGTGTATCCATTGGTACCAAAATTATAAATATCGGGTGATTAATAAAGAATCTCCGAAGGGGTGGTACCAAATTTTGGTAAAGGGTGATTCAAAAAGGCTTGGTAAGGTGAGAATAAAGTAAATCTAAGTCGAATTAAATGTGCACTAAGCGAATCTCAATACGGTTTAAAGTACTTAAAACAATAATACCACAATCTGTTCACAGTTATATTGATAATTGCCTGTGAAAGGTAAAGTTTAACGTGTTCTATTTCAACAATTTGTTACAAAATAAGAAATTTTGTAATTAGAATAATAAGAATCGGGGAATTCTAATTAATGTACGTGTCTATGCTCTTCCATTATTGTGAGGTGGCACTATTTCATAATGGACAGACCGAAATTTGGCGTTAGAATTAGAATCGATGATACCCGATTTTAATTGCAAAATGCCCTTCTTTTGTGACATATAGACAATTATGAAAATCACCGTTAACATGCAGTTATAGTTTTTCCAGACAACTACCAACACAATGTACAAAAATAGTTAAAAGTTTGCACTCTTGAATAGTTACATAATGCCTTGCTTGATCACGAAGTACATTATTGTTTGATGGAGAACTGCCAGCATTTATCTTTGAAGTATGAATTTGAAAATGGTCCATTTTAGAGGGTTGTGGGTGTGAATCATTTTAATAATAGTGTTCTTTAATTCAGAATCAACATGATGCAGGGGATACAATCAAAGTTCCGTGCCAAATGTTCAATAAAGATATTAATATCCTTGTACTAATTCTGGCACAGCAATCCTCACTGTAGTAGGGTTATTGAGAATCCTTTTTAGTGGGGATTCCAAAGGATTCCAAAAAAAGTATAGTTTATACTACCTCTTGGCTTATAGTTTTTGAATTATGAGGTAAAAATGGTCAAAAAGTCAATTTTGGTTTATACAGGCGTCAAATATTAAATTCAATAGAATTAAATATAGGAATAGTTTTGATCATCTTGTACGTGATGCGTGATTAGGTATTAACCAAAATGGCGAATAAAGTCAACAGCTATTGGATTCTGTGACCTGTGACTTGTTTTGTTGGATATGTGAAAACTAAGCATAACAGTGTACACACCAGTTGACTTTTTCACCATTTTTACAGTTTTTACCCCATAACTACGAAACTATAACCCATGATAGATAATGGAAATTATACCCCTTTTCAATCCTTGTAACTAGACAAACATCATGGTGTGCTTTTCAACACAATCTTAAAATTTTGACCCCTGTATAACCTTGAAACCAAGCTGGGGTCCATTAAGGGTTGGCAAGTGCTTCCATCAATTTTATGGATTATCAATGCCCAAAGTACTTGTGTGCAAAAAAATTCACAATTTTATCCGGAATTTTATTCTTTCACTACAGTCCCCTGCTAATTCCCTAAGTTTGGGGAAGAAGGTTTGAAGACGTTTTTTATAGTTTGAAGGGTGCTGAATCTTTGGGTTCAACCTCTGGGAACATTGCAGTTTTACCCCAGGATGACCTTGAAGCTTAATAGGGTTATACCTGTTTAACTAATGTCGGAACCTGGACAAACTATATACCCTTTATTAATCCTTATACAGAGATCAATGTGTTGGTGTACATTTAAACACAATTTGATGTGATTTCAAATTTACCCCTGTACTAATTTTCCCCCTTATTTTGCAATGCAATTTTGTAGAGAGAGTACCTTGTGAAAGCAGATATAGTCCGCCGGTAGCCACAATCCGGGCTCTATAGACGATAACGAAAAAAAATGAAACTAATGTTGCGTGAACAATTCTACACCTGTGTAGAGAGACTGAGTGTCCCCTTGAGAAGTGTCCAAGGTACCATATCAACATGTACGGAACAAATGATGCATACAGCACTTATTGGAGAACACAATAGATAGATGACGGTGGGACACTCAGTCATACGGACACTGTATGTCACAGTTTTATGGTACACCTACATAAGTATATGGCACTCGATTCAGTTGACTCTTCACGCAACGTTAGTTTCACGCTTTATTCCGTTGTCGTCTATAGAGCCCGGACAATGGCCCCCGGTGGACTATATCTCCTTTGACACCGGTTCCAAAAATCATACCTTTATTCTCTGAATCACTCAGGTGCAAAGATTTCAAATGATAAACGTTTACACACGAGTTGTAATATATCAATCAATTTGGCACGCAAGGCCACTTTATGACACTATAATCCCTTTCAACCCTGGACAAAACTAAAAGTGATAATTTTACACAATGTTCATCTGTGCGACACGTTTGATATCAATGAAAAAAGTTTAATAAACCCTGAATGTCTAATTTCAAAAAGTTATTGCCGTCGAACATATCAACTTTAATCCCTTGATTTCCCCTTGGGTGTCTGCGTGCGTAGAGATGCCAACACAAAACAGTTCGTACAGATCGATGAAATATCAATTTCTTTAGTATGTCTTTAATGATATCGTTGCATTGTATAAAATAGTAGAAATTATTGGCACAGTATTAGACATTCTTGCAACGTTCATATACATCCCCATCATGTTTGCCATTCAATCAAAATTAATTTCCCGAAAAGTTTCCCGAGCTACGATTTTGGTACTTGACTAAATCATATTCAATAAAGTGGACTTCATTTAATTCAAATAAAGTACTTTCGCCCCAGAAGGAAGGATTTGCCTTTCTTCTGGAAAAAATGCTTATTATCAAAGTTCCGAAGGTTTTTCAACCTTACAGATTTTCTTTTAAAGCGGCACTGGCACATTTTCACAAAATATGAAATTTCTTCAATTTGCTCTCAAATGATAGCCTAGGTCATTGGAAGAACAGAGATATATTTTACACATAAAAATAACATACCCAAAACAGGTAGGGACATTGATATGAGGATAAAGACATCCAGGTAATTTGTAGGCCAACTTTTAAGTTTTCCATAACTTTAATCAACAAATGTGTATATTACATGAATATTTTTGACTCGTACTCACTGATATTAAAACCACAAAGATTATAGACAGTGTGCATAGCGTGGGAAACATGCATACGGCGTGCGTGTTCTTGTGTTAAACGCCATTTTCGTCGTCTGCTGAATTAAGCGTCGCCGGCGACGTTAAATTATAAAATCGTTCTGTTTATCCATAAGGAAGCCGATTTGGTCTTAATCATTTCGGGCGAGGGCTTTTGTATATAAAAGCTTTACAACCATGCAAAAATATCGATTTTGAAAAATCTGGAGGGCGTACTATTTTTCAAAAGTGCCAGCGTCTCTTTAAGAGAGCAAGCATAAAGCCGACGAATAATTGACATTGAATAACTTTCATAATTTATGATAATACATTTATTAGACTAATTTTTCTGGTACTAAAATTATTGATTCTTGCTCTTTTGACTTGTACCAACGTTACCAATTATTAATGATTATATTTGCGTAGCTCCTGCGTAAAAAAATACATAATATAGAGTAATTTTAATTACCAAATTATTGACTTGTTGTTTTATTTATTTTCTTTTTGAGCTTTCTCAATTAATGTTGTGAGAGGATCCACGTAAAAGCGTGATTTGGTGCATTGAAAATCTTCCCTTGCGGGAATGTGTTTGTAGCACTACGAAAAAAGTTATAGTTGCAGTAAAACAGCGAATACCTGCCGTTTAAAATAAACATGAAGTGTTTAGATTATGTTGTGAGACACAATAAATGTATTTCTGATACTTTTAAAGTTGTAACATGACGCTAATCAATATGGCAGCCAAAAACGTGAATATCTTAAAAAAATACTTGACACAAATTTCTAAATATTACCTTCAAGTTTAAATTATTGTGTCAATGAAACAATTAGAAATGTACCTATGATCATAACCAATTGATACCAAGTAATCCCGATAAATAAAAGTGGGTTAAATTATAAATCGAGTGCAGTATATGTGAAAAATGTAATTCCTATGGTATTTTGACAACTTTGCACCATATTAGTTTTATTTCGATTTTGGCGCATAGATCATTAGGATCAACGCATAGATGATTAGGATCAACGGATCAACGCATAGATCATTAGGATCAACGGTACATTAGGATCAACGGTACATTTCTAATGTCATTTACACATTGATTTCGATTTGAAGGCTGTAATACTTATAAATTTGTGTCAAATATTTTTGAAGATGTTCACATTTTTGGCTGTCATATTGATTGAGGTCGTTTTACAATTTTAAAAGTATCAGAAATACAGTTATTGTGTCTAACAACATAACCTAAGTACTTCATGTTTATTTTTTATCGCAGGTATTTGCTGTTATAGGGAATATTTTTAAATTATTGGATTTGGCTTCCATTTTGAATTTGAAGTATGACTTAATGTTACAAGTGCCATACACTTGTTCATTGGATCCTATAGTATCTAGTAACTCCATAGTTTGATATATAGGGTTGAATAGATAATTATCATTTATGACGACGCCATCTTGGATTTCTCAAAACGCCCAAGGATACCCAGGTGGCACCAGGCAGATTCTTATTCTACACACCCTAATCTATCATTTTTAGGAACAAAATTGTGTATATACTCAATTGTACGGTCACATGAACGTTCACTCCGACTATATCTAATATTGACAAGCAGTGAAATCAATAGCTGTCTTAAGGGGGGACATGGCGTCAGTTTGCTTTTGAGAGATCAAATTGTAGTTTTCTAAATTCTGAATTCTCAAACCTTTCAGGAGTATTTTACTTTTTATTTGGTAAAAATCGGACATTTGTTCAAATGTTATGGTTGATTGAAGTGTGCAGCATCACACAGAGAAAGACGATTTCTTATGTTTGGTATTGTTTTTCAAGCAGCTACATTTACTTTGTTTTTCATTGTTTTTCAAGCAGTAATAATTTAAGAGAATTACAAAATTAAATTAATTTGGGGGTAAAAGTGATAATTTACAGATTTGTTTTTAATTTAAGAAATAGTATTATTAATAGAATTGATAATTTAGAATTAAAAAACAAAATTGCAATAATTAATTACTTTAATAATTGATTAATTAACAATTAAACACTTCTGGACCTTTATTGGCCTCTATCTTTCAAATTTAGCACAAAACTAGTTTAGAGTATATACTATGATCCTACGAGAGGATTTTGTATAAAATCCTTTAGTTTTTGAGTTGCATTGATTTTTGTATGCCACCAGCAGCAAAAATGGCGAGAGAAGTTTGAACGGTTGCCATGGCAACACGGAATATAATTTTGGTAAACGCTCTCATAGGATCACAGATCCTGGCCATAGTAATTGTTTAAGAAACAAACTATGTTCAAATAACTTTCCATATTTTAGATAAATGGCGGGGGGCAAATTGTCATTTTGAATTTCTGATTTTCTTGGTGCATTGACCTTTGAACCCTGCTAATTAGCATACCGGAGGTCGATATGATCCAAGACAAATATATTTGAAAAGGCTATCATACCAAACATTTTGGTATATCACTTGCTTGTATTCAAAGAAACTATGTGCTGTGATTGCAATAACCATAATATTGTATAAAAATGACGCCATGTCCCCTTAACAGCACAGTAGGAACAAAAAGACAGGAAATTGGTTTACAAAGATAGTTACCCGAACGGAGAAATTCACAGAAAAAAGGAGGACGGAAAAAAGATTGACGAGAAACATTAGGGGTTCCACGACCGAATGTGGCGGCACTACAGAGAAGTCAGGGACAATGGAAAAATCTAAACCGTGTAAGGAATGTATTAATCTTTCAACTCGCCAAAGTTTCTATGAAGCATTCTTTATGTAGAACACGGCAAAATAAAATTGGTTAATATGTTTACGGCTTTCAAGATTGATCCTCGCGTGCATGGATTGAGTTACGCTTCGTCATAGGTTCTGCTAGTGTCATGCATATAGGCCCACACCTTCTAAAAAGGCGTTCAGATTGCAATACCACTCTGGAAGTGCTAAAGTAAGTGTATGGAATAGCAGACACACTGGTACGAAAAATTCATCTTAGGTATACTTGACATAGCTTTGATGCTCGTGCTATAACTTGGCAACAATTTTGGAATTCAAATATGCTGTAAGAGATCATTGTGAACTTAACATTAGTTAACCTTTGTTTTAATTCTATATTACATTTACATTACCTTGTTGTTGGGGAATTGATACCAAGTCTTGGCTTTGATTTCCATCACAATTCTTTCAAAAAGTCGAGAACTCGAAGTTTTTCAACAAGTCTTGACAATTTACCAAGCAGGAAAAGACCAGTTGGAGTCATATGAATCACACCTGACAGTTAGGAAGGGAAAAATGTACACAGTTACCTGCAATTGTATTAAGATATTTATACCTATATTTCGATGGCAGACATAGTTATTTTGTGTGCAACAGACACATTTGGAAATCACTGTGTACCCACTATGAGTTACAATATGCTCATCCACCAAGGACACAGTTCAGCGAGTTGTACTTGTAAATACATTGACATCAACTGACCTTGTGCATTCTGGGTATCATAAATCATACCCAAAAACCAGGGGGTGTAGTTTCTAAATACAATGGTGATTGGAGGTACTGAACTGTGCTAAGGAAACCGAGATTTTACTAGCTCATAGTGACCTGTGCGTGAAATACGAAATGCAGTTATAAGATCGATTTGTCTTTACCAAACACCAATTGATTATATAATTTCATTGCTATGCTACCATAAGAACGTGTTTCTTTGAAGTCGTCTTCTTAGCATATCCACAAGTCATTGGCAATGGCTTGTGGTGGTGTCGTAACATGGCCCACTTTGAAGTATAAAAGTAAAACACATCACGAAATAACTACCTCTTTGAAGACCACAACTGTGCTTCAAATCGAAATTGCTGCTATTGTAGCTAGAATGCCTTTTCTTAAGTACATAACCAGCTTGCTCAGAATGTTATATTGAATTCACTTGCGCAGGTTTACAGTGCAACTTTGGAATTTACTTATTCTTACATTGAAAGTATCGTCATGGTAACCAATATTGGGCTATTTATGCCCAAATGAGGTATAAAATTAAAGGCCACATACTCGGGCTTCTAACTGCTATTTCAAATTTGACGCACAGGTTTGAATATTTGATGCACAGGTTTGAATATTGATGCACAGGTTTAAAATGTGTATTTAGGCTGGTGTATTGTACAAATACCTATATTGGAAGAAAATGTGAAATAAGTACTCCAAGTTCGTATACGTTCTCATCACAATGACACCATTAATTACAAATCAATATTAAGCTTTGCTCCCCCAGGCCTCATGCCCCACCTCGTATTTAGTGAAGGTCTAGATGACAAGTATTGCATTTAACTTATGATTTTTAAAATGTGTGCCAGTGGAATCGTTACCCCATCGAAAGAAAGTGACGGACCCTAGACATGCAAAGCGGACTTTGAAGACTTCTCGCACATCTCACATATGTGCAAGTATAAAACGAATAAGTTGATATACGATAACGAACAAATATAGCCACAGGTCATTCAAAGCAGTAAAACGCTTTACGCTTTAAAGCGAGAATGTTCGCTTCGCTCATTTTAAAACAATTCTAAGGGCTCAAGAGTGTACGTCGAACTGGCCCCAATGTGCTTTTTTTATACCTGCTTATCCAGCAATATTTTTGAGGTATGTTTTTTGAAGCAGGATTAAATTCCACCTTTTTCCGTACATGTATATCTTAACGACAAACATGTTTATTAATTCAGAGTCGTATGAAATTTAAACGTTTTGAAATAAAATGACGTTTAGGGCTGCCCTATACAGCTATCTTCGGGTACCCGCCAGGGAATTCTTGCCACTGAAATCTCCTGAACCCCTGAATATGCTTGTGGCCTGTTATGTGACATATCACGTAACATGGCTCAAAGACAACTGCTGCCATTATTTTTAATCTTTCGATTCTAAGGTTAGTGCCGTCTAGACTTGATATTCACGAAGGATTGTTAGAGTATTTCATTGTAAAATTATTAAGTGGCACTTCAAGATTGGCGGCAAATTCACTCTTCAGTGTGACTGCCCTCTTAACAGTTCTACGTTGTTTTAAATCATAAGAAATAGTATAAAGGATACGTACAGGAAGCACAATACGATGGAAGAGATGGCCAACATATATTACCTCTGTCTTGGCCATCATTGATCTAGCATATGTTTGCACTCCATAATTAATAAACAGCAATTTGACCACTGACCCCCTTATAGAACATGGATAGCGGGCCGGCGATCGAGAAGTGAAATTTTGTCCTCGCAGTTTGAAAATGGCAAGAACCCGTCGTTACTGCGTTACTTTCAATGGCACTTTGTACGTCAAATTTGAAATTTACATCAAAATAAGGGAAATGGACGAAGGTTTTTTCATACAAAGGATTTTGTTATTTTCAAAACGAACCAATTAAATGAACAAATAAAGAGAAAATTTTTCCGAAACAAATAAATAACTGAAGACTTGACATAATAAATAAATAAATGCGCAAGTAAATAGCAGAGGCATGTTATAACATAAGATAATTCGTTGTATTGGTATAAATAAGAATAATATACATAACTGAATTCATGATGAAGGAATGATGAAAGAATAGAATGGATGAACGAATAAATCGGGTCCAGAACTGGAAAAGTAGGGTGTAATTGTATGGGAATGTTACGGAAGTATAACATTCTAATATATTTGACAAACTTTACACACTGTCTTAAAATGATGAAGGATCATAACAAAAGTTGCACCATCCTAATTTGGAATCAATGGTGCCTAGAAACCATCAACATACATTTTGTGGCAGACTCTGTGTATCCAGATACAATGACCAATGGGGCTTCCACTGTGTTCCAAGCTTCAGTGCAATTGCTGTCAGAATCGAACGCAGTTAACAAGCACTGCTTGTCCACATGTTGGGCTTGTTATCTTGAATAGTCGCCCTGACCGTTCCAACACTGGGCAATTGTTATCTGTTTTAATACTATGGGCCATACGATTCGCAGGAATGGATCTCAGGCACAGAAGAAGTGACTTAGATGTTAACTGCTCTAATTGTTCAGAGTTTAGCAAAGTACGACGCCCGCCAAAATGTGGTGTGTGAAAAGGGGCAGCACCTATGAATACCCCATGCACGTTAACCAATGATATGGCGACGCTCCGCCTATCAAATCATGGCGAGTTTCATGGAAGCTGTAATCGAGTCTACTACCCCCCGCTATATGTCGAATTTAAAGCGCTGCCTATCCAGTTTTAACTCTATGTGGTGCCGAGTTTTCATAAATCATGTCCAGAAAACAATAAATCATGGTCCAGCATAAATCCTGGCCGAGTTTTAAAAAATTAAAAACTTGACATGATTTTTTTCAACATGTTATTCAAACTTGGACATGATTTTTTTTCTCAACATCGCAAACTCGACAGATTTTTTTTTTCTCAACATGAGCGAAACTACTCTACATGATTTTTTTCTCACAATGAGCAGACTCGACATGATTTTTTTTTTTTACACTATACACCAAAAATCATGTCGAGTTTTCCTGCATGTTGAGAAAAAATCAGTGTCGTAGAGTTTGAAACTGGACATGATTTAATTCAACAGCACATCATAGGCCGTATTCGCTAAACACGATTTTAAAATTAACAGTGGTTAGGCGCCTCAAACTGTGGTTTAGTAAACGCACTGTTAAAAAAACAGCGTTAAATGGTTCAGAACAAGTCGTTTAGCTTAACCACTGTATTTCAACGCTCTCCGTAAAAATATCATCCACTGAACTTTGACTTATCTTCGCCTATTAGATCAATTACGTGTGCGTGAACATATTTATATGTCAGACACGCCTTCCATCCGTATGTTTTAATGCAACGCATCACCCCACGGGTAAATTTCAAGAATGTCGCGTTTAAGGAGTTTAGTAACAATTATGGAGACAACAGCCCGTGCCTATTTAAAACTGTTTGAGGTCGTTGTGCCGCACTTGCTAGCTTCAATACTAACAGATAAACACGAGCATGACAATAAAAGCAAAGAGAAAATGACGAGAAGAAATTACTAGACTCGGAAATAAAGGGGAAGTATTCAAGAGATATAAACATAAAGGAGGTAACTGGTCTAGCCACGAGTATCACATAGGCTGAAAATATCAGGCTTTGATGAAAACTGCAGTTTAAACACGCCTATAAACTACCGCCCCGCGGACCAAGTCTAAGTTAACACGTTTTAGGCATTTTTTAACCCCGATGTTCGTTGGCTAAACTTTAAACAGTCATGTAAGTTAACCATTCTTTGAGAATTGCCTTTATTTAAGCGGGCGTTTAAATTGCATTTAACCCAGTTATGATAAGCGTTAAACATCGTTTGATAATACGGGTCCATAGAAGAGCAAAACTCGATTTATGGAGGGCAAACTGGCCATATTACGGCGCTGTTAACTCGACATATAACGCGCTGCACACTCGACATATGGCGAGGAAAACTCGATAACACAGTGCGCGTGAAACTCGACATGCACGGGAAAACTCGCCATGATTTTGAATCGTGGAGCGTGCCATACAATGATGAGGCTGACCTCCTCAAACTTGCCACTCACATTTCCGCACGTCACGCTCGCGCATGTAAATAATTCAAGAAATTCTCGACAACAGTTTAAGCACAAGGAGGTGAAACGCATTCAAAACCATTCGTCCGTGCTGGGCTCGACATTTTTTGATATTGCACTGAATAATTATATTTTGGGTGCTTTGTATACACACATAATGTCAATATTCATACAACCACCGCCAAAATCTCAGTTGTTGGATGTGGGTGCTATTGGGTGGTTAAATTTGGTCCCTACCCATGCCCACAAACGAAATGAAATGACACATCAGCCGTCTTGATTTAAATAAACCGCCTCAATGAATCCATCTTTTCACCTAGCTCGCATTGCAAATTATAGAACAAAGCGTGATCGAGCACAATGAATCCAGGTACACTATTATACAATTACAACACAACACGGGCCACCTCTAAACACATAACATAACTTTTGTCTCACTACGATTAGTGTATATTCCAAGGCACCCACAGTATGTTGACGAAGCGGAGGCAGCCATTGCTTGCTATTGTTGGTACTCTAGTTTTCTCTTTGTGGTCGGCAAAACATACAAGACTGTGACTTTCTAAAGATTCCTAACTTTGGCCTCTCTATCTATATAGAACCTCTTTGGTTTAGGGCATCTATTTAGCAAGTGTGAGATTTTGACCACCACTCATAGCCCTTGAAGCAATAGGTTGTGGCGAAACCGTTCCGGAGTCGAGCTATTCATTAATTGATTGCGCCGATCGCCGTAGCGATTTATTCCGTAAATTGTATCAAGGATTAGAATTGCAAATCTGGACACTAATCCTCGCTGGTCTTTTGTTTAGGCCACTACCTCTACACATGATATGAAGGTCAGAGTCGCCGATTCAAACATCAGAGTCTGGTTTTGACTCATACAATATGGCGGAAACAATGATACAACACCTTGTTCCAACATAGAATATCCTAAATTGTGTGGACTATGTCACAAGGTGTATGAATTGTTTTCCGCCATAATTGTAGAGGTAAAAACCAACTATCTGTTGTTTCACATTCGGACGAACCATGTCAAACTGTGCGGGCCCGCTATCCATGTGTAGGTCAGTGGGTTATGCAGCTAGCCTCATGATACAGTGGTCTTGGGTTCGATTCTCGTCTCACTGCATCTTTTAAAATATATAAATTGTCATTATCTTTTCAGGTTAGAGTCCAAAATATAGAAAATAATAGCTGCCCTATGAGGTTAGTGGGAGGGAAGACCAGCTCCTCGGAGCCTGGTGTGGGTCAAAAACTACTGCGTGCCATCCAGGGGTGAAGCCCATTCAAAACCAGCGTCCCGTGCTGGGCGCTGACACATTTTTGAATATGGCCACGGAATAATTATTAGTTTTGGGTGCTTGTATACCCCCATAATGTCAATTGCGATTATTATTTCGATCCCAACATACCGGCAGGAAATATCAGTTGTTGGATGTGGGTGCATATTGGTGGTGGTTAAATGTTATGATTCGCAAGAATTGAGTTACTGACGTCACAAACCTAGTGCCAAATTGTATTTGATGTGGATGGTTGTAGCGGTTGACAGATACACACGTGTATATTTTTTTTCACCAGCGTGTAGACATAACAACATGGTATTAAATGTGCTTGTTCCATTTTATGTGTTATTGTGTTCTCTACTTGAATATGAGAGAGTCTGGCAACTGTGCAATATACACCCGTCAGTAACCCGTAGGAAACAGTCTTGACGGTTTTTGATAGTAGACGCAATGAATGCTGTTTCCAAGCCCTATTCAATACTTGTGCAAAAAAAACTAATTAAAGTAAAATTAAAAAAAAAAATGGGCGGTTTTTTTTGTTTATATCTTGAGAATGAAATTGTTTTGAGGCTCCAATTTCACGACGCTCAATAAGAAAATACGGCCTTTCATCTGATATCAAAATCGATAACTACTTGTCGGGTATCAGGGGGTCCCAAATACATTTGACCGTTTGAATACATTTATATTGAGCTCTATTATTGTTGGCTGCGGTGCTGTGTAGCACTCAATACGCAAGAAATGGGGAAAATGTTTATCATACCGCAAGCGAGACATGCTTATTTTAAAAATGAATGTACAACCTAGCGGGCCGATGACGTTGGCACTAGCCCCGCAAACAACTCATGTCCTACCCATGGCCACTCAACGAATGATATGACACATCAGTCGTCTGATTTAAATAAACCGCCCAATTAATACTCTCTTTCACCTACGCTGCGCATTGCCTTACTGAGAAACAAGAGTACTGAGCACCATGATCAGGTGAACTATTAGTTACAATGACACCTGGCCACCTCTAACACAACATCATTTGTATCACACCGATTAGTGTAGATGCAAAGCGGAACCCACAGTATGTGGAAAACGCGGAGGCCCAGGGGGGGAAGGACATGCCAACCTAACAGCAACAGCAATTTCAAAACAGCATCAACTCCCGGGTGCTAGTCTTTTTCAAGACTTAACGGTAGGAGGGCGCTCTTGACGCATATCGAACGGTTTACACACAGACTTGACTAAACTAGGCCGGTCACGAATAATTAAAATCTAAATGACCGTTACTTGGAAATTACACTATTTTGCAGCGGGGGTTAAATCCACTAACCCCGACGGATTTGAAGACAATATTTTTTGTTCTTATTTAATCTGATATTAAACTACGGATCTCTTTGAACAAAGTTTAAGAATGATTTTTTAAATGTCAACTGGGACTCGAGACTAGTGCCATAGTAAATGCAATTAGCAGTTCCCCAAATTAACCTTGGAGCTCCCCAATGCCCAAATGAGTCAGGATCGTGTCCTACCCCCCCCCCCTTTCGGAGGCCGCCATTGGCTTTCTATTGTTTGTACTCTAAGTTTTTATTTGGTCGGCAAAAACATGCGAGACGATGAACTTCTAAAGATTACGAAACGTTTTGCCTCTCTATTCTATATAGAACCTCTTTGGGTGCAAGCAATGTAGCAGAAAGTCAGGTCACGCTTGTGCCTGGCAAAGGTGTTCATGATTTCTTAGGGTAATTAATAATCCCCAAGCGAGTGCAAGTGCCGAATCTTTGCGAAATTTTCCGAAAATTGAAAGTTAAATTTAACCGTTTTAATTAAACCATGGTACAAATATTAGATGCTCTAAATGAGTAAAGAAGTAAGTTTTGAGTTTATTCTTCCTTAAAAAATAATATGTTTAACAGTTGTTGTAAAACTGTATTCAATTTTAAGATGGTGCGTGTATCCACACAACCTTGGCCCCTGACTGTTTTCTGACAGATCTGGAAAACTGAACATTGGTGCACTGGTTTAATAAGATTTGTGGCTTCCTATGTGCCAAAAACAATTGGTGTCAAACTCTTTACTCGTGGTACCAAAATGAGGGTATTGATTGATACCGCCGTATCGACTCACACAGAACTTGAGCCTAGAACATTCTGAATTTATTTTGGTTGTTATTTTCGTGGACTTGACCTTTTCGTATGTTCCTGTCTTTAAATTTTTGATGGGGTATGGAAGAAATGATGTAACTTTTGAAAAACTGAGAAAAATCATAGCTTCCTTTCCATAGCACTTATTATTTGCCGGCTGGGTTTTAGCCCGACTTTGCATCTAAAATCTGTTATCATTTGATTTTTTTGCTTGAAAAAATGACAATTTTCTTAACATTACTAATTTCAATCATCACAACCCCGACTTTATTAGCAATGCTAGTTAGCATATATCTATCTGTTACTTCCTATTTCAAAACAATTTCAAAGATGGTTCTTCTTCTCTTATCTTGTCCAAACGCTGTGCTTCTCAGTGATCCCGCCAGAGATGGGTACAACTTCTGGCTGCTTTCAACTGAATCCGCAAGGGTCCCTTGTTGGTCCAGCAATGGGCAGACCAAGAATGTTCCATTGTCCTTGTGGTGCGTTTCCACAACCACAGGTATTATCCTGATCTGCTTCCATATATGCCCACCTCATCTGCAAGGAAACCTTAGTATCGCCCTTCTGGTTCTCATATGTTGAGACGGTCAAGCGCCATTTCAA
Source organism: Ophioderma brevispina (assembly GCA_023653785.1). Taxonomy (NCBI): domain Eukaryota; kingdom Metazoa; phylum Echinodermata; class Ophiuroidea; order Amphilepidida; family Ophiodermatidae; genus Ophioderma; species Ophioderma brevispina. Next base: position 30,130 of record JAMKCH010043122.1, read on the forward strand.
GCACATGAGAGAGGAAAAGTTCCAGGGGGGAGATGCTCGCCAGGTTCAATACCGATAGATAATACTTGGTTGATGAAGTACGTCTTCCACAAGGCGACTCTCTGATCTCCTTAGAGACTGTTGCAAGAGGTTGGACTTTGCACAACGCACTCTCGGATTTAAAGGCGGTTGGCAGCAGGTATCTGTCCATTCATAGGTGCTTCACATTAGATACTTGGGCATCTACGCTCTTGCATGCTGTACGCTTCGACGGATGTCTGTGGAGCAAATTCTAGCTAGGATGTATAGTTTTTCCTCCGTGGTGTTACGGAGGGCATCACTGTGAAAAAGGCCGGCAGGATGTCATTTACAAGACGCTGAATCAAGCTTCTTGGCATCGGTTGACCTTTCCCATACGGCAGGCATACTACCTGCACATGAGTAGCCGTGGCAAGTGCCGGTCGATCTTAGGGTATGAAGTGCGTTCGAGCACAATTCGACCCCCCATCTGGTGCCCGTGAGATTTGTTCAAGAATTTATGCGAATGAACCTCCTTTACAACTCTTTACTTACTCATTGTCTTTCGATATGGTCTTATAGAGAGAGTGCGTCGCAGGTAAACTCCATGTAGACAGGGGGGTTCCAGACCAGGTATAGTCAAAAAACCCACTTCAAAAGATGGGGTACCAAACACGAATCCAACAAAAATGACCTGTGACCAAATTATTTTACAATTTTATACATAGCGGTCCTGCGAGGTCAGTTGATTTGGCTGAAAAAGAAAATAAGCAATGTTACCTGCGCTTTGAACTTTTTCCATGCTGTTACAAGCTACTGTGTAAACCAACTGACCTCTAACAACAGGATAGCGGCTGGCCGAGTGAAGGCCACAAGAAGTTGGTTTTTGACCATACAATAATGGCGGAAACAATGCCTACACCTGCTGGTGCACATATTCCCACAGAATTCCTCTGTTCTCATATTGTTTGACAAGTGTATGCATCTGGGGGGGGGTTTCCTCCCGTTCCAATTGTATAGCGTCAAAAACCAACTTCCGGATGTTTCAATAACGGCGCGCACTTTCTGATCCCGCCTATCCACTGTAGTATACTTCTCGTGTCGTGAGTTATCTAGTTGTTTTCAGCGTGCATTATTTTTTTCACGAATGCACGGGGCTCTGTCAGATAATGCAAGGGGTCATCAGATAATGCACGGGTCATCAGATCATGCACGCGGGTCACCACAGTCACAACTCCTGTTTAGCTAGCTAGAAATAACCGCAATCATTTTGATATCGACTTACTGCTTAATATCAAGTACAATACCTTCACATCGTATATATCCCTCTACGAACTTAGACTGACCCAATATATTGTAGATACTAACTTCACAAATTAATGTGTTGGAAAAAAATATTGGTTTTCTCGTTTAAGTATTAGTTGAATTCACATCGCAGACCATTCCAAAAAATGTGAGTTTGTACTGTTTCTTTTCCACACGGCTATTATCTTTAATTACGAGACAACAAGCTTTTTGTACTCTGCCAAGGACGATACGTTTGACATGTAAATATTGATCTAAATATAAATTCCTTATGTTATAATTTTGTCAAATTAGAAAGCCTTTTCAGAAAGTTTAGCTGCTAACGGAACTTCCTAGCTACCTCTGTGCCGTGACTTCAGCGCGAATTTGATGTGGCGGGCACAAAATTAAACCGCACCGCTGGCTAAAGCGACGAGCCGTTTTCCGACACTCGCGCACAAGATGGCGATACATGACGCTTGCGTACAAGCTGCGTCAAGGTTGTGACATCGGTGTGTCTGCACGGAGGTAGAGAACTGGAATATATATCATGCTGCTATATAATAGTAGGCCCATGAGAATTAAGTGGACTTCAGTACTAATAAAAATCGTTCAATGCAGACACCAGTCATGTTTCACTGACTATCATGTCTGCGTTGTCTTAACATCTAACACAGTTGGCATTGGAATTGGTAGAATAAAATTTATAATCATTGAAAAATGCAACTGATGGGTTGTCTTATGGAAACGTAGGGCAATGCGAAAGTCTATCTTCTTTCATTTCATTGACGCGTTCATCATCACTACTGGGGTTGTTTTCAAACTGCGGGAGGTGCGAGAAAGATTAAGCCACTCTAAGCGTCTTAGAGTTGAGTTTTCTCGCACTTCCAGATCATTTTCAAAACAAACTAAACAAACAATGATTGCGTCAAGGTCTTTTTGGCACTATTTATATAGAGTATAATCTTTGCAGTTGGAGTATAGAATGTTTTTAATTTATTTAAAAACTACCCTCAAAATTTGATAAATTACTTAATTATTAATGTTAATGGTAATGATTTGATACTATGTTTTTCTCAAAGTATATGACGGCATAAGGACCAACGCCTCAGTGCATTTCGACAGGATAATTGCACTGACCGTATGGGTCATGGCAGGCAGCACTGAGCCTCCGCTCTCGTCTGCCTGCACTGACCAATACTGTCGCGTGCGATTATCCTGTCGAATGCACGAGGCTAGTAGTTCCTTATCCTTATCGTAAGGTCTGTGTGTCTCAGCGATATGGCAACTTCTATGTGAACGAAGGGTGTTCAAATTGAAATGCCGACAAACCCTATTCTATGTTTCGGGTCCTTTCAAATTTACCCAAAAAGCGGTCACAGGTTATTCCCTCGCTAACTCTAGATCATATAGGAACTATCAGAGCAACGAAAGTGCATGTAGAATCACAAAACCAGAATGGTTTAGAGTATGTGGGCTGAAAAGTTATTGGATCTGGGCTGAGATTCTTGGCCACAGTGAAAAATGCTCCTTAGAGGGTCGTCGAGGCCAAATTGGTGTAAACACGTATTTCAATACGATAAATCGCAATCTCCTCATAGGCGGCAGTTCACACTCCACAGAAAAACGTTTTTGCACAATGTTGGCCCTCGCCAGTGGTGGAACCCATGACACGCTGCGCGATTCCATGTCACTTCTTAGCATGCTCACATAGGGAGCGGCATTATTTTATGTCCAGGGAGAATGGAGGATGTCAACTTTTCGGCAAAAATTTTCGCGTCCCCCCCCCCCCCCCCTCGCTTCCGTTGAAAAATTCCGACGTTACCCCCTGTGATCAATGCTGATTTCCATTTAAAGTTTCATGTTCCCCTCTCGGGCGTTAATGAAAAATTTCACGTTCCCTCCCCACCTCTCTCTTACCATTTTTTTCGGGTTCCCCCCCCGTCAAATTAGGCACTTGCATGTGGAAATCCATATTTGGATCTGAGGTTTAAAATAACCCACCATTTGATCGAGGGGGATCAACTGCCTCACGGACCATTTTGAATTTTCAAAATCAGGATCTACGGTTGGCGGAGGATATTCGAATTTTGTACTCGTACATTGAAGCAATTGGGAGACCATTGCAAAGTGGCAAATCTGTATTCTTTATTTTTTATGGCACCATCAAAATAACATATTATTGTACATAATAAATTATATTAAAACCTATACAAGATATCACTGAAAATGTTCAGCGTATCTTCCTGATATAAGCAGCTTTTTAATATCATATAAAGAGGACATCTATATTGCGTAATCGAACTAATTTGCATAGGAAATGATTAAAAAATGGGTACATTTCTGATTTTTAGCATTATATGTAGAAAAATTAACAAATCTCAATCTTGTGCATGGTAGAGTATCAAAATTGTAGAAAATCAACCTGCAGTTACATGTATCAATGTAATAGAATTTTTCTCACTCTCCTTGCTTTATTTCTACTAATTTGCATATTTTTATAAAAATGCGAAAAATAATACAATTTTCCAAAATGGTGTAGGCCTACTATAACATGGTAAAGTATTGGATACATAATAAAATTGTACGTGCGATATAACCCATAAACATGAACTTGACTATAGCTATTTCAGAATAAGCCCCAATCATAAGCACTTTTGATAGACTCATTTGCATATTTCTTAAAAATTGCATATTTGTCTTAAAAATGGTGTACTATAAACAACGATGCACAATAAAACTTAGAAGTTCAATTTGTGCTGTATAACCTCTATTGATTATAGAATTTCCCTATTACCCCTCTCCTCCCCAGTCGCAACGCCAAAAAAAAATAGGTCGGGAGGCCTTTAGTACAGTGTGTGTACATTACAATACCCATGCACCCCGTCTTCAAAATCCCGACTAGGCCACTGTGAACACTCCCTTAGTGAGGTGTGTGCGTGTGTGTGTGGGGGGAGACTCCTTCTGCAACAGCTACTTATGCTTAATACTACAAAATACACAATTAGTAAGGAACTTAGAACGAATCATTGTTTCCTTGTATGCCTACGAAATGATTCAAGGTTATGGCACCCACCCTTTGAAGTTTTAAGTCATGTGCATGAAGAATGAAATCAAAAAGGTCTTTCTAGAACGTTTTTGGTTTGAAACTCTATTCGTAAAATACAAGAATCAAACTGGATTGTGTACCAACATGGCAGTCAAGACGAAGAGCTTCGATCACCAATTATAAACATAATGTGATAGTGGACTTATAAGTATACATCTTCACAAAATTTCATCCTCATTAGGTTCTTTTATTTATTGAAATGCGGAGCTACTCTTTCAACGCACCACACAGAACAGTTGAAAAAAAAGCGTGAAAACCTAAACCGGAAGCGTGGGTCATTGTCAACTCAAGACGCTGCATCACAGGCGTGGCGGTTGGCTACAGCATGCCAATGGCGAAGATTTTCCACTTATATTCTTTGATTTCCGCGCGAGAATTTGCACCAAATTACTTCGGGAAAAAATATGTTTTCTGTCATAGGTAAAGAATTCTACATAACTGATATATTGCAAAAATGATATTACTTCGTATGAAAAAGGACTGCTAAAATCTTTAAAAATCCATTGACTTTGGTCAACACGGTAATTTGGAAATATCAAATATGGCTGAGAAGTGATAATCTGAATTCTCGAAAATCCAATGGCGAAGCGATCTCGCCAATCACAGCGAGCGGATTCCACTTTTCATTTATAAATCTATATTCGGATATTTACGGAGAAATAAGGGGGGAAAGTGGTTGCCGAGTGCGAGGGGGGGGGTGGCCTATTTAGAGGTATTTTCAATAGGACACGACACTGCGCAGCACGAAGACCAACTTTCTTGAAATCACTCATCGATGGATACTTTGCCCTTAAAGAAAAAAATTACACGTTTCTCTATACCGTTTACGAAAATGGGTAGACGATATCATGCAATGCTATAATTGAAGGATGGCTGAATCTGTCGCAGAATTATTTTGTGACAGCTTTTGTGTTCGGGGGAAAAACTCAAAATAATTCCAAGAGATGGTGAGACCACGCACAAGTCTGTGTGCAGCGGTTTCGGTCACCGTTTACGTACGGGGGATTGAACTGCCTACTCAAATCCTCCATTCCCGCCTGGCATAAATAAGACCCCTACTTCATTGCACCTCAAAACACACAAAACCATCGCTGAGCCAACAACGAAACACCATGCGCACAAAAAGCCAAACATGTCAGGGTTTAAAAACGCAATCACCCGGGGCCTTTCACGGAAGGTAAAATTATGTGAATGGACTTTTGTTGCCCTCCAGATTCATCCAAGGATGCGAAGAAAAATTCACTGCACTGGTTCACCTGACAATATGTAAGCTATGGTCTTTCCATTTAAAATATTAATCCCAGTTGCTTGATATACATCTTAAAAACAAGTTGTCGAATTGTGTGAGTGTTTTTAACATGTAAAAACACTCCACCACTAATTCTAATGTACATTTGAACAAAACGCGGTATAAAACAGGCTGACATGAGAAATGTTAGTTGAGATTTTAAAGGCCCGATCGCTAATAGGCCTCGTCCCCAGAAACCCCAGATTTACCGGAAGTGGTTCAAAATTTCGTATCAGAAGAATGCTACAATTTTTCTCATTTACCCTTGAAATATTCGAGCCAAGAGGATGTTTGGTTTTGAAGTTATGGGGCGAAAATGGGCCATTTGGTCGACCAATATTTAAATTTTAACACAGTACTCTATGGGCTTACAGATCACGTTTTTAACTCTCGCTTCAGAAAACGGATTGAAATATTGGCGCGAAACTTTACAGAGGGGGTTTTGGAGTGAAGGCCAATCTATTAAGGCGAAAACTCCATATCCTTAAATTGGGCCATCCTCCTTTAGACTTATAAATCCTAAAATAAATATACATATGTAGTTCGTCATATGTGTTTCATGATATTAAGATACAACGATATATTTAGTGTGTTTTTTTTTCTTATGTTTTCCCTGTTATAACATATCAAAATGCATCATTACCAAATGGAAGGAGTGTCCACACGTACAGACGGATATGATGCATGACTTACAATATGACTGTGCATGGGTGGATGTGTTCATGACGTGTTATGTATTAACTCTATAACGCCCTAGCTGTTTCCAGCCTGTCCCGGGAAAGAGTGAATATCGGGGTTGGTACATTTACTGCACCCACTTTGCCTGCTCCCAGTTGAATTCAGCAGCCTTGACGGAATAAAGTGCAGGGAATACTGTACTTTATTCCGTCAAGGCTGCTGAATTCAACTGGGAGCAGAAAAAGTGGGGTCACAAAATGTACCAACCCTGAATATCGGGAGAAGAGAAAGGTGGAAACATTGGTTCGGTGTCGAACCATTACCGTAGTTGGGTCATTTGGAGGATTCCGTGACAGTGGAGAGCAGAGCATCATTTCTCAGTGGATTTGTCTTCTATGAAGATGAATGAACGCATTTAGCGGGGATGCCCCTCTTGAAAGTGTGGGCGGAATCCAGGAGAGGGAAAAATTCATAATACAGGGGTCAAAAAAAAAATAATTGGACTGCTGTAACAAGGTAACCAAAGTGTTTGTCTTCTTACAAGGATTTAAAAAAGTATAGTTTGCACTACTTACAACTTATGGTTATGGAGATATAACGCAAAAATCGTCAAATGTCAAAGGTCATCACGAAAGGTTAAATCTTAAATATTGCTCCGATTTCTTCCAAAGTGGGCTCAAATTGTTCATCTTTCCTCAGCGACTGCAACAAAAAAAATTTTCACCGTCTAACATATTTGTAAATTTCGAAGATCAATGGGGTTGACATTTATCTCGATAAACAAATACAAATGAGAGTGTCAAATTCTTTTGTTGCAATCCCCGTGGAAAGGTTAACAATTTGAGACCATTTTTAAATAAATTTTTGTCTTATACCTCGGTAACCATACCTTAATTGTAGGTATTACTTGTTTTAAACCTTGTAACAAGAAGAACACTTTGGTTACCTTTTTACAGCGATCCAAGCATTTTTACTTTTTGACACCTGTATTATGAATTTCCCCCTCCTGGATTCCACCCACACTTTCTCGAGGGGCATCCCCGCTAGATCTGTTCCTTAACCTTCATAGAAGACAAATCCACTGAGAAATGATGCTCTGCTCTAAACGGCCACGGAATTGCCCCCAAATGACCCAACTACCAGGGATATCACGCTACGGCTGTGTCGCTGGCCCGGCAAGCGATTTCGTGTCCATAATATATTTTGTATCTTCCTCGTTTGATGACGCAATCGCTACATCCGCATTTTTGTTTGTTTGTTTTTGATTTTTTTTCACTCAGTGCAGTAGTATGTTGCAGTATTTAGTACTTTTTAAAATGTGTTTATAACAGTCGGTATTGCAGCAGAAGACAATATTGCTATATGCAGTAAATTTAAACGCCACCAGAATCGCAGGGAAAGATATAATCCGATTTTAGAGGAGGAGGAAACTGGACGAGTAGGGATCGGCAACAATTTTCACCGGTTAGAAGTTTTAAGAAAACCAATCGTAGCACTTGTAAAAAACACATTTCTTCACGGGACAGGAGTTCAATGCTTGTAATCACGTGGGGCAGGGAAATATTTAAAAGGTGAAAAGGTCAACATTTGCTGCACCCAGACTAGGGGAAATTGTAGGAGAATACGGCCCCTTCTACCTATAACATTTTCGATAGCTCTAAAACCATTGGGTGTTCGATGTGCTAGGTGTGGCATTGAAGTATATAGGGCAAAAATGTCGCCATACGTTCCGTTACTGAGCTATTACAGCCTAACTTGGGAATATTGAAGGAGACACAAACTTCTACTACATTCAGGATCCTGTGTGTTTACCTACATCTATGTTCACACCACTAGCGAATAGACTCTACTTTTAATGCATGTGGTGTTTTTGCGTCGTTGATTCTATATTTTTCCCAGATAATACTACGTAAAAGTCCACGCCCTCTGAGGGGAAGACAGCTATTCTCCAACTGCTCTTTGCTTATCACACCATAGAGACTGCCAAATCGTGTACCATACATTTTTCAATGGGAATGAATTTGGCCATGAAGACGAGGTTAGAAAGAGTTTGGGTGGGTTATTCCCTATTTGAAATGCGTGTCACTGATTTTCGCACGCCACCGAGCTCTCTTAGTATATGGCGTTTTGTGAACTTAATGTTACCTTGTGTTGTGACAATTGTTGCCTTAACCTTTCTAAAGCAGTGAGTTATGACCATCTTTTTTTTCTGAAGAGAGAATTTTTTGCCTAATTACCATGGGCGATACTGAACCATTTTCCACAGTTTCAATACTGGACTAGTTTTTTATTCTCCGTGACAGCCATTAATCAGCCACGCCGTATATCATGCAATCCTTTTGAAAAGTGGGGGCCAGACCCCTCCCTGTCACCCCCTCCCCGGGTAGTCCCCTCATGAAGAAATCCTCCCATATATTGGCGGTTTTCAGATGTTGTTTAATTGATTGTTTGATCTCGATTTGTCGTGATGGATTGATGGATTTATTCGATCTATGGATTGATGTCGATGGCAATTTGAGAAATTTGAATCAAGGTGCATATTGGTAATTGTCCGTTTTCTCGTGTGTTACTGACTGAATTTCCTTACTTTAAATTGTGTTTGTAAGAGTTGTAATAGTTACTTTTAGGGGTTGACCCCAGTGTGGTCTTATTGGCCTTTTGGTCAAGTACTCTATAAAGTTTGTTTCAGTCAATGTATTTTATTTCTTAATAATATGAATTTTAAATAGAAATTAATAAAGGTTGAAATAATTTTATTTCAACTTATTCATGCTGATGATGATGATGATGATGAGATGAATAAATGTTGAAATAAGTGGGTGGGCGGATGCGATGCGATGGAATGGATTGGTTTGTTTTTTATATGCTTTTCTTGGTCGGCCCCTCTCAGGTCTTTGTCCAACGTCAAACGTCTACCTTCATAATAACTTCTAATACCTTCAAAACTTTTGACTTGTATTTCACTCTGCAAGCGTGTAAGCTACATCAGAGTTTTCAACTGTATATGGACTTCCAGTGCTCGATATTGTACTAGAAATGATTATCTAGTTGTAGATTTTTCCACGATAATTCCGTCGTGCCATTTGCAAGACGTCATTCTGCGTGTAAAAAATTTAAGCTTGAACGAGTTTTTTTGAACTGTAGAAATCTGTTATTACGGAAAAAAATCACAAACTCTACTTCAGATTAAATAATATGTGTTTCAATGAGCAGAAAATCCAACGATAGTTTTGGTGGGGGGTTTTATCAGTTTCCCTTTGATAATATCAAATGCATCAACGAATAGAACACAGCTCCGCAATGCAAGCAGTGTCCACAGCGTACTTGAATACAGACCAATTTACAGACGACTTTTATGTAATGTTTTTAAGAATGTATTATTTATTTGTGTGTATCCTAATTTTTAATATGTTTCTCGTTTTTACGTCAATAACAGCACATTTTTGAAGAGCACACCAATTTGCCAAATTGTTGAGAATTTGCACAATTGCATTGGTACGACAAGTAACTATACTTGTAATGGTAAAGCTCGAACCTGTCTATGTATCGCAAAATCAAAAATTGTCCCACGTGCATTTTAAGGTATTTATGCAAATTAGGAAATATAGTTTTCACACCGTATATCACAACAACAAACAGAAATTGTTCTTCTAGAGCCATTAATTACCTCTTGCCATGCATAGTTGTATTGTTGTCTGGCTCGGAATCCAGATGGTAGCCACGAGCCGCCCTCATGATCACAAAGTATAAAACTGCTAAATGCCTATATTATTTAGTCATAAAATGAAAAATAAATTAAATTATGTCTCGCCTATTAGAAACTCATATCGGCCTTTTTTTTACTTAAGTATATTTACATTCAATATGGCGGCCAATTTGTCCACCTTCAAAATGGGGTTGAAACTTAGAATTACCTTTATTGTCCCCAAATTAAGGATGAAAATGTGAATAAAGTATAGAAATGTACGTTTGAGCAATTAAAAACTCAAACCTGGTATTTTTGTTTGGTTGACTTATTTAATATCAAGGTGGCGGCTAATATCACCCGAGTTCAAATAATCTTGAAAGCGGCTTTAGTAGCGCTACATCTTGATTTAAGAAAATACTAACTGAATCAAAATAGCCAGTTATATAGGGACAATTTTCCGGTCTAACCTTGGTGTAAATATTCATGAGTTTAGACACGAGTAAAGACTCTTTTACGTAATAAAGCTGTACAATCTTTGTAATCTTTGATCCTCTTATATAAGATTTCATTCTAAGGCTAATTTCATGAGTCTTACAAGAGGATGAAGTCATTTTCCTAGGTTCAAAGATCTTGATGGATGAGGGGGAGAAATTGGTCGTTGCCAGTTGAATTGTAATAATAATACATACAAACAAGATTCATATGAGTTCTGTGGGCAAATACATACATATCTCTAAATTATAATTAGATTATTAGTTAGACTATACTTAAATATATATACATCGGTTTTTTTTTTTTTTTTGTTTTACAAGTGGTTAGAGCGGCCATGTTGGCTGGCGTCTTGATCCGAATCAAGATAAATAATCCAATCTAATCGACAAGAGTTCCAATGGCTCAGGAACACATTTTGTGTTTTCGTATTTTTGAGATATGGTTTTTTTGTAATGGGCGTCCTAATTTGCATAATTTACATGAAATGGTAGATGGGACAATTTTTTGATGTGTTAACAAGCTAATCGTTTTCTTCCCTACGCTTTTTTCTGATATTGAGACATCGATAGAATTTTTTTTTTCAGGGGCGGGGGTGCACGAGACCCCCTTCTACCCCACTAACTATTGTTGCTTTAAAACTTAAACTATGGCTTTGTCCGGTGTGAAAGGAGATATGGTCCCAGTCAGTATTCTAGTCCGGGCTCCATAAGAAACCGGAATGGGAAGCGTGTAACTAATGTTGCGTGAAGAGTCCACTTAATCGATTGCGCTATGTTCACCATTGGGCGAACTGTGAGCCCGGGGGACTATATCTCCTGCCACCCCGCCTAAACTAGGAGCGGCGTCAGCTTTCACGCATCTCAACTGCAAATAACTCTCTCAACCTCTCTTAGTGTGGTGTGTGTGTGGGTGTGTGTGTGTGTGTGTGTGTGTGTGTGTGTGTGTGTGTGTGTGTGTTGCTCTCTCTCTCTCCTCCAACTTTTATTTTTGTCGGAAATATTACATATTTTGTTGAATTGCGATGGCTTCAATTTTTACTAAAATGGTAATGGCAGGGTTCAATCATTAACGAATCGCCTTTCAGTCAGTAACTAAAAAGAACTGAAAAACACTGTTGTATCATTGGTTGTGAAAGGCTCAATACAATAGTTGGAGGAACACGGACCCAGGTCAAACATCAGCGTTTACCCCTCACTATTATCATGCCTAGGTAGGTAGACTGTCAAATTGGGTGCCACGTTTTCATTTGAAGTTTACACAGGGGTCTACTTTTAAAAAATGCTCCAATCATGTTGAAATGTATTCCTTATTGTCCGTCTAGTCATAAGGATTCCAAAATGTATAGTTTGTACCATCTGTGACCAATGGTTTTGGAGTTATAGGGTTAAAAGAGCTAAAATGGTAAAAAAAAAGTCAATTTCTATTTGTACAGGGGTCAAAATCAGAAGTTGCTCCAGTTTTGTTCAAAAATGATAGAAATTGTTCAATCTAGCTTAATGTGCGTCAAAATAAGGAATAGTTTGTACCATCTGCGTGTATAGTGATCAGTTTATGCGACAAAAATAGGTAATAGGGCAAACAGAAAATCCAATTGGCGTTGACCTTCTTTGACCTTATCTCCGTAAGTAAACATTTAACATAATCAAACTATACTTTTGGGGTCCTCTTTCCTCAGGCAAGTAAATTTCAACGTATTTAAAATTTACAGATTAACTTTTAATGGTGACCCCTGTACAAATTGAGATTGACCTTTTTTTACCATTTTAGCCATTTTTACCTATAACTCCAAAACCAATGGTCGTAGGTGGTACAAACTATACATTTTTGGAATCCTTATTGATTAGATGGAGCAATATGGATAACATTTCAACATGATTGTGGCATTTTAAAAGTTTGACCCGGTGTAAACTTAAAATTGAAAACGTGATACCACAATTTGAGAGTACTACCTACCTAGCATTGATGTAGAGGGTCCATACTAACTACCAAAGGTGGTCAAACCTTTTCTGTAGTGGGAGGTAAACGAATTCCTTAAATAAGGCCCTATGATATCCTGCTCCTGCTCTACAAGTGTAATTGTTCTTTATGGACCGGCCGCCAGCAAGCTGGCAGACCACTTAGCAATCCGTTGTGATTGTGTGTGCACTAAATTTTAAGGTTTTTTTTTGATTGACCTCAATTGAAAAGTTGAAGTTTCAATTGGAAACCAACCTGCTGTAAGGGTGACACCAGGGGATCCCTCATGTTGATGAGGTCAAAGTGTGCCAAGGGCAAAGGTCGTGTGAGGTCAAGATGAATATAGGCTAAAAATGTCAAATTGCCCTACCTGAGTTGAAGTTCAAACTTGCGTCATAGCGTACAATATGAGATTCCTCATTTGTTGATGAGGTCAAATGTCAACGTGCCAAGGTCAAGGATCATGTGAGGTCAAGTTGTAAGATAGGTTGGACGGCCTACAGCTTATTTTTTTTTTTTAATATAGCGAGCGCGAAAGTCGAGAACCGCGAAATTTCTAGTGTATTATATTTTATACAAAAAAGATTTACTGAAAGAAAGCCATGCCATGGTGAAATACCTTTTATTATGTCCATTTGCAAGTATACTGGTTTTTAATGGTATTCTGTTCATGGGCTTTGCACCCAACAATGCATTTTCTTCTCTAAAATTGACAAAACCCTTCGCAATTCAGCATGATATTATTATATTTTTCATTTGCCAACATTTTAGAATATACCAAAGCATTATTGTGTGGGTTTCTGACAAAATAGGTTGAGAAGAACAGTGCTTTTTGAAGTTTTGTCTAAATTGCCAAAAATTCCTCATTACTTTACATGCAAAATTTTAATTTAAAATCCATGGAACCATATCCAAAATTCAATTGACATCCAAAAGGCTTGATCAGAAGATTCATTTAGCAGCCAGTATGGCCATTAGAATCTATCGTTTTGAAAAAAAGTGTTCATATTTTTTTTGGGGGGGGACCAATCCTACCTTAAGACCGTAGTCATAGAAATAATCAATAGCAAATAAGCAATAGTGAAAGCTATAAGTAAAAGCATTACTACATAAGTACAAAGGAATTAGCATAAGACATGGATTCTGACGAAAAGATGCAATGAACACCTAACACTGCTTTGGTGTTAGTTGATATCATTAAAACATTAGCTGTATAAGGGGGGGTTCCATGTGACCCAACATTTTTCGCACGCCATATTTAAACGCTAAATTATTTGGCCAAACTTAATTGCCTATTATTCAGTGCACATCTTTTGTGGGAAAATGGTCAGGCGTTTTATGCTAATTACCATAAATAACCATTTTGGGGAGCTCACCCCCCCCCCCCCCCTTATTTTTTTTCAAAAAATTGTTTTGCCCCGTAAATCGTGCTGGAGGGAACCTTTTTCAATTTTAAAAACATGCAGCAATGTAAATGTATTTATTTTCTCCTATTATGAGCCAAATTTTATGGGATAGCGCTGGACGAAAAAAATTAAATAGCCTACTAAAAAAGGGGACGCAAAATTGAAATCTGTTTCAAAGAAAAATGATTGGTTAATGGAAGCAGGACACCGGAAAGTCATTAATAAGTGATATGAATGGTGGCCAAAAGGGACAAGTGCGGTACAAACACAAGTAAATGCTTGAAGTCGCCGGCTTGGGCATATGTTACTCTGTAGAAGATTATTCACGTCAGGTGGGAAAGGATATCACATGCAAGGAAGGTGGATCCGGACCTCAATGCCAACTTCTGCCTAGTAACAGGTAGCAGGGGAATGTAGTGAAATAGTGTGCGCTTCAGGATAAAAAATAGTGATTTTTGCAGACTAGTATTTAGACATGCTTAATCCATAAATTGGTTGAAGCACTTGCAACCCCCTAATGGACCAAGCTTGGGTTTAAAGGTTTACAGGGGTAAAAAGTTTAAAATGCTTCAATCATGTTGGAAAAGGCACATGACACTCTTTCTCTGATTACAAGGATTC
>JAMKCH010043123.1:0-13176 GCA_023653785.1 Ophioderma brevispina
GACAAGCATAGTACATGCCAATAAAACACGAATTTTTTTTTGGAAATTGAGGGCATCTCTCAGGAAATCTCTGAGTAGGCCTGTAACAAACATCGCAGTTGTTAGAAGCACAATCCAGTGGGCGGATTTAAGAGTCAGCCAGTGTCAGCAAGTGCTACAGGGGCCCCCCAAAATTATTGCTCTCAGGGCCCCTCGGACACACTTTAGTCGCACTAAATGCGATATTGTGTTGCTTCTTGACGCTTAAAGGGGCCCCACCTGAATTATTATATCGATAAATAAGTACTGTTGGTAGTGTTGGTGTTCGTCTTGAAGTTAGTTAAAGGATTAAAGTCTTCAAACCAACACATTCTGAATTGAGTGTGGTTTAAACTATGTAAAAATTCTTGGATACACAACAGATATCTACATTTGCAACGGATATATCAGCCCTTGCTGGTTCAAGTTACAGCTACGGAGGGGATGATAGACTATTGCAAGGTTCTCCAAACAAGGGTAAATGTCTTCTGAGGGTGATTTTATATGCACGAACTTCCACAGCAGACACCTGATTTTGTAATGAATGATACCTGTAAAATATTTAAGTGTTTCATTCAAGATATTATGTCATTGATGCATATATTTCAAGAAATAACGTTGACACTAAAGGCATTGATTCACATGGAAAGCTCCTTCTGGAAATGTGCAAAAGCAGTGGTCCGAATGATAAAATGGCCGCCAATTAGGGACTTATGTGGTAATTACACATGCTATAACCAATTGGTTAAACCTAGTGTATTTGACTATACGCTTTGTCATACTTGATTTAGAAATGATATGAATATTTCAAAGTCCATAACTTGATGCCGTCTTTTCAATTCACGTATGATTTCATGTGCATTTCAAAAAACAGTTGTAGCTTACGATGATAATAGTTTTCTAACGATAATGTATTGCAGGAACACTGTTCAATATTTGTGGTCTGGTTCACGCAAATCTAGTGAAATGTGGGAGAAGGGGGAGAAAGGGTATAGATCAACCAGAGATTCTATCAGAAAATGAGGAGCCTTTTCCAAATCGGTTACTTCTTCACAAAGGGGAATACAAAATATGTTGATGAATACAGAGTTAAATTATAAACCTTTTAGAATAGGCTGGTATAAGAGATGGGCGTCCACCAATCTACTCGTAAACGACACCAAAAAAAAAAAGTGGTTTTATGATCAAGATGGTAACACTATGTACAGTAATATCAAAGCGCTAGCTCGTAATTTAAATTCTCAACCAAAAATAATATGTTTTTAATCCACGACTATCACAGCTTACAAAAAAGTATGAGGTTACTGAATTCGAAGAAGAAAACATTGTGTAGGCTAAAACTTTTCGGGATGCTGAGGAAGGGTAAGTAATGATCCGCAGACTTTTTGGAAAATAATGAAGACTTAGTGTGATCCCACAAAAATCATCTTGCCAATTCCGATTCAGCCAAAAGAATGGTTGGAGGCATTTCATTACACTTATGAACAGGAATATTTCACATAGAGATAAGAAATTTGAAACTTTTATCAACAATTTAATCATACTCCTAATAATATGAGTAAATGCCTTGATTTAACAAACACTTTCCGAGGTTATCAAGGGGCTGCGCGCACCTGAAGAATGGGAAAGCACCGGGGATGATGGTATCAGACTGCAATGTTTTGTTTGATGTGAAAAGTGATGAAAGAAGGAATTTCTTAATCTTTTGCCCCGGGCTCTATCAGCTTTTTATTTAATTTGATTTTCAAACAGGGTTATTTTCCATATGCATGGAAGGCTCGGTACTCTTAACCGTTTTAATAAAAAAGGTGATAAAAATCTTCCTAAAAAACTATAGAGGTATTGCCGTCGTGTCAAGCAATCTATGTAAATTGTGTTGTGTAGTTTATATAACCGTCTTAATTCCTTCACCAATGAAAAACGCCTCTATTCCAGCACACTCAAAATTTGTTTTAGAAAGTGTATCGCGTACCAGTGATCACATTTCTTGTTCTTAAAAACCAATTGATAAGTACATAAATGTTGCAAGAGGAAATCATATTTGTATATATGTTTTATGATTTTTTCAAAGGCATTGATACTGTTTGGCGTAACGGCCTCTTTTATTAATTGACGCCAGATTGTTATTGGTGGTCTAAATTTCTTAAGATAATTCATAGATGTATTCCTCAGTTTCATTTGCTATCCAATATATGATTGTAAGTTAACTGAATTTTACACTTCCAGTAGGCGTCCAAACAGTGGTTTGCTGCATTCTCAGTAATACTTTCAAAATCTTATTTCTTAACGATCTCACCTGAAATATTTGAGGCCAGTGTGATCCAGTTAATTGAATGGCACAATCCCTCAGCTGTCTGATGTAGCAGACGATTAATATCCTTTCTGAGAGCCGCTTCCGTCGTCATGTGCACTGAAAACTGTGCAAATTATTGTATTTTTTTAATGAAATTGGGAAAATGTATTTGTCATATTGATAATCGAATGTAATGATTTTTAACAAAATGTGGGCCATATCATTGATAAATATCGATTCATTTATGATAAGTGGAAATAACAGTAACCAAAGAATATTGTTTATTTAGGTATCCTTTGTTCCTTCTGGATATTTTTCTAACGCGAAAAAAGCTAAAGATAAAGCACTTAAAGCTTATTTTAAATCGAGAAAACTTGTTCATATTCTAGTAATGTAGTTTAAGTTATTTTGACATTAATCCAACCAATTCTCAACTATGGCTGTGAAGTATGGGCGCGTTATTTATTAACAAAACTTAATGATTCAAATTTTCTTACCATATGTGATATATTACCTGGTGAATCTTTAATATTTTAAACTTGTAAAACTATCCTAGGTTGTACATAGGAAATCAAACCAAATAATGCTGTAAGAGGAGAACTCGGAAGTGATCCTTTATAATTGTCTGCTTAGTTTGGCAGTTAGTAAATATTGGTTGATGGAAAAACTTAATGATAAGGGTCACAAAGGTGATAACTCTCTCGTAACTCATGCACTAATTGACGACCAGATGAAACCTTTGATTTAATGGTTTTTCTTGGTTATGCATCAATAAAATTTCGATTTAATTTAACAGGTCTGACATTTGGCAGATTTTAAAACCAATATTATCACTGCTGTCACATTTTTCGACGATCTCATCTTATCTCCTCTCCAACGTGTTTATCGTAATCTCTGGATTAACGAGATAATATAATTTACCAATTAATTGCAGAACGTATTGTCTTTTATGAGAAATCATTTGACATGGAGAATTATGTAATTATGTCTGATTCGCCCCCTCATCTAGATCTGCTCTTTGTAGATTAAGAATTAGTTCTCATTCATTAATGATTGAGAAAGGTCGTCATCTATTTACTTAATCCCAGGAAGACAGAAAATGTCATATGTATAATCTGAACGAAGTGAGGTGAATTCACTTTATAATGAAATGTACTCTCATAATGACTTGCGCAATAAGCTATACTTTCTGATATTGATGAGACTTTGACACCAATAATTTGTCAGATAGTGACCATTTTCATTCTCATAAGGGTGTCAATGAATATGATAATATCTTGCAGATTAATTAATTTGTGAACATCTGCTTTTGATATGCGCTCTAAGACTGTCTTGTAACTTTCTAATTATGTCTTTATTTTAAGTTGCAAAAATTGTAGTCTGTTTTTTTTTTATGAATGTATTTGACCTTACCTACAATGTTTGGTGAAGGTCAATAAAATCTTTGACTTTATATATATTTATATATATATATATTCTATATATATATATCTATATAGATTATATAGATATATTATATATGATAATATAATGATAATTAGCCTGATGATCGTGTACCTACACGTGAAACTCGGCAGTATGCGTAAGAAAGAAACAAGTTTCGCATCTTAATAAAAAGTTGCAGACTCTACCAAATGGTATCGAGCACTTTACTGATTGTACTTTGGTTCGTTATTATCTCTATACTATATTATATTATATATTCTATTTTTAAAGGTGGCTGCGTCAGTTGTTGTAAGATAATTGGGTAGTACTCCCAGAGAAATTATGAGGACAACCGTAAAGCTTCTATAAAAGCACAACATGTTTCGGCCATAGGCCCTTGTCAAGTTGTAAAGAGCTAAGGCGGTTCGCGATCATGGCACGCAAAAACAAAAACAAAGGAGCTGGAAGCGAAAAGCGCGAAAGCGCGTGCTTATTTTGAAGGCGCAGAATGCGCGCGCTGAACGGGGATCCGCCATTGAACGACTTAAATTAAAAACTACGTTAGTTTTAGGCAAGCAAATTGATATTCATGCATGTGGTTTTGATGGTGAAAAACAAAATTAATGCTGCAATCAGCAAGAAAAAGTCTTTTGTTTCAAATAATGTTTAAACATGTTGGTAATAAGACTAAACCTGTTTTGGAATACATTCGTCACATTATTCCTGGTAAAAGTATAGTAGTTACAAGATATCAGTTGCTTAAAAAACGGGAAATGTTAGTTACTGAGCCAAAAGTCATTGCCAACATGATGAATGCCTTTTTTTGCACAAATAGTGCCGAAATTAGCAGCAGAAATTCCTGATCTTGACGATCAGCATGAGAATAATTGTGTAAGGCGTAATAACGATGCGGGTAGCCCATGTAGTAACTTTACATTTCATCCGTTGCCTGGACTACGCTTTTTTGATAAGTTAATCATCTCTCTCCCAGAGAAGAAAGCAACCGGTACTGACACGTCCAGCTTAAGCTTCTTCAAACTGGGTGCCGCTCTATTGTTGAACCTGTCACACACTTAGTTAAACATTTCATTACTAACAAATGTATTTTCCCTAATTGTTGAAAAAATGCCATGATATGCCTTTTTTTTTTTTTTTTTTTTTCCCTATTACAAAGGTGGTGATTCTATGACCCACAACTACAGACCAATTTTCATACTGCGGAAAGAGCGTCTTCGACAAATCTTACACCCCTTTTTGAATGATACGAACAGATCTACAAATATCAGTCAGGCTTTAGACCTCAGTATTCAACACTGACTTCCCTTATTAATGTCACCGAAGATTGGTTTGAAGCTATTGACAATGGGTAACTTATTGTCTAGTGTGATTGATATGAAAAGCTTTTGCCACTGTAAATCACGTATTTGCTAAAAGAAACTCAAACATTCACTATCACGATACATGGTAATTAAGTGGTTTCAAAGTTACCTGAGTGGAAGAAGTCACAACACGTTGTCATGGTGTTTATGTCTACACTGAGAAATAGTAATGCGTTCCACAGGGGTCTATTCTCGGCCCTTTATTATTTATTATTTATAGCAATGACTTCCGTGGTGCACTTCACAATTAAGGCGTTAGTATGTATGCCGATGATACGGCACTTTATGGAACCATAACAACATAGATGAATTAGTGAATTATGAATACGGAATTGGGTTATGTCAAGGATTGGCTTCTCCGCAACAAACTGAGTCTCAATGTATCAAAAACGGAGTTTATGATCATGGGTTCTAGACAACGCGCTTTCCACTATTACAGATCGTAATTTTAATATACATATAATGGTAATAAATCTTAAACAATTCTTAGTTGTAACATTTAGTTGTTATTGTCGATAAAGCCTCTCAGGCATGATCAAGTGGTGCACTATTAAGAAAAAAGTTCTTCCCGGTTTGTTATGTTAGAAAATGTAAGGTTTACTTTCGTCAAAAACTTTGTCACTTATAAACAAAAGTATTGTACACCCCATTTGATTACCTGTGATGTTACTGTCAACCTGTACGATAAATGATAAGGACCGATCTCAGACAAACTTCAAAGTCATCGCGGCCAAAATTATTACCGTTGCTAATGGTATGATTCTAGCACACAAGCCTTCTGACCTTAATTGGGATAACATCAATACCGGTGTCATACCAATGATTCTGTAACAATGTTAGATTATCATATTATACCGCTCCATAGCCTATGCGATCGTTTTAGTTTAAGAAATAACGAAAGATATAATTTACGTGGTTACAAAATGCTTGAGATTCCAAAACCAAATGACAAATTTAACAAGAGGAGTAGGAGGAGTATCGGGCGCAGTTTTAAGGAATGCTCTTGATGACGACCTAAAAAAGTGCACAGAACATCAAAAGCATTTAAGTATTCATTTAATCAACGATCTAGCTACTTAGTGCAATAAACTTGTCATACGTGTTTCAATGAAATCTCCTCTGTGCAATATTACTTTGCAATACCAACTTCTTATAATAGTATATGTTTTTACTTCTAACTTTTACCACAGTTTAATATCCATTTATTTGTCATTTGTTTTGGTATATTTTTCTTAGTTTCCTGTGTGCCCTGATTGTTACCTGTTTGTTTTTACTTTTTAACTTTGTAAATACTTGATTCTATAATTAATTGTCGTAACCACTCTGTAAATTATAGGGGTGTGTAAAAAATTACTCATTCTGTTATCTTCCACTTTAAATTTAAATAATATATTGTCGTTAATCGTTGTAAATTTTATATGATGTGATTCTATCACGGACGTGTGGAAGAACAATATGTATATTGAACATATTTTTACCGTGAATAAATAAAGAGATTATTATAACTTGAAGATGATGGCTTGCTCCTCCCGTCTTCTTCCGTCGGTTATGTACTTGCTTCAGAGCAGTAACTGTGATATCCTCTATGGCATGATTAGACGTGGTAAAATGTTCCCCGACAGGCTTGGAATTGTCCCGGAGAGAAACATCCCTACGATGTTCGGTGAATATATCTGTTAGTCTCCTTTCAGTTTCTCCCATGTAGAGGACTTGATGGTGACGTTTGCATCCAATAGCATAGAACCACGTGGTTGAAGTAAAAAAAATTGCTTTGGATACGGTAAATTCCAGAAGGCCCTGCAATTTCCGTGGTGCTGATGACATGCGACATGTGTTGCACACGTCTGCCGCCTTCCGTGGTGCCGGAATAGCAGCGGTTCCTGAGGTAAAGGAGGCATGCACCAAAGTGTATAGCAGACTGGGTCCCGGCGGAACGCTACGAGGGGCCCTCTTTGAAGATGTTCTTGGTAGTATCATGTTCACTCACTATCTTGAAGTTGCGCGTTATGACATCACAAACTGGTTTGATGGCGGGATGGTATGTAATCACCAGCGGAGTACGCTCATTGGTTGTGGTGTATGGTTAAGGGGCCCGGCTGCAGACTCTCCTCCCATGCTATGGAATTGCAACGACGGAGAGCTGAGGATTAATTCGTCGGGGATAACCTCTTGTACTGAAAAAAACGTGTCATCTATTGTGCCTTGGCTGTGAAGTCGTCTTCATCACTGCACAATCGGCGAAGTCGGATTAGCTGTGCGTACGGAATCGAATTCTTGCATGCCACGGGATGAGACGAACTGTACGTTAGAAAACTATGAGAGTCCGTGACTTGTAGAAGACACTAGTGGTTAGCGATTGATGGAAATGTTCATGTCGAGGAAGTTAACGTTACTTTCAGAAATATCCCACGTGAAGGACAATGATCGAAGTTGTTAACGAATTCCATGAATGAAATGAGTTCATCTCTGCTGCAGTCTGCGATTCCAAATACATCATCGATGTACCTCTGTATATCCAATGGTTTAGGGCCGTGGAATGTTCAAGCAATGCTGTTCAAAGAAGCCTACAAATATACATGCGTACATCGGCGCGAAGCGCGCGCCCATCTTTACACCCTTAGTTTGAAGGTAGAATTCGCCATCGAAGCTGAAACAATTGAGGGTGAGTACCAGTTCTGCTAATCGGCAAAGCGTTTCTGTAGAAGGATCTTGGACTTCACGTTTGTTTAAAAAAATGTTGAAGAGCTTGAAGGCCTTTGGTCGTGAGGAATGAAAGTATATAGAGACTTACAGTCCGGTGAATGAAGCAAGTTGGTGTTATCCTTGTAGTGCCATGTACTTGAGGAGTATTAAGGAATTGAGGAGTATCCTGATGAAGCTTGGAAGACTTTCAACAATGGGCTTCAGAGCAGAAATACAGTCTGCCATCAACCTGATCAATCACTCCATCAGAACGAGTCGATTCTATCTTCTCCCAAGAGTAATAAGACAATGTTCCAGGACGACCTATTGTGTCCGCGTGCAGCTGCCCTACGGAGATCATCTCAAGTTATCTCGACAATTTAGATATATATATATGATATAGATATGATATTGATATTTATATATATATATATAAGATAATATATAATATATATATATATATAATAATATATATAAAATTGTCTGAGATACCTGTTATACTGTGTTACTCCTTTTAATAACACGATGGCTCTTTTTCGTTGCCGACGTTTTTGGTAGCATTACCAACAATTAATTATTACACCTCATGATATTCATGAACCTAATCATGCTATTTCATTGCTGGATTCCTATTCCGCGAGCTATTTCCCTAGTAAATAGATTGAACTGTTTCCTACAACCTCGTTCCCCGAGTCACGGCGGTGTACTAAAAAAATACTACATGGGTTTATATCGGGAAATATAGGCAACACTATTTTTCCTTGGTATGGCAACGGCCTATCACCCCTCCCCCTTCGGGTTCGGCGTGAATAGGCCCACGTACCATTACCTCGTGAAAATAGGTGCCCTATTTCCCTCTAACCTGGAGTGGATTTGTATACTGTGCACAAATCTCAAACAATTGGAAAATTGGGGGTGGCCTCTCATCTGTATCGGTTCAGTACAGCACCACAGACAATGGAACATCTTCTGGTATGGCCCCACTGTCATGTCTGTTTGGTAGTTGGGTCATCTGGAGCCATTCCGGTGACCGTCGAGAGCAAAGAGCATCATTTCTCAGTAGATTGTCGTCTGTTAAGGGTTAATAATGAACAAATTTAGCGAGGGTGCCCCTTGCAAAAGTGTGGGTGGATTCCAGGACGGGGAAATAATCCTAATACAGTGCCACGGTCAAAAGAAAAATGCTTGAATTCTGAAAAAGGTTACCAAGTTGCTTGGCTTGATAGAAGGAACTAAAAGGTATGTTTGTACTACCTACAATGTATAGTTATGGAGATATAAGACAAAAATCGTCACCAAATGTCAAAGGTCATCACCAATGTTAAATCTTAACGTTCTTCCGATTTCTTTAAAATTAGGCTCAATTGTTCATATTTCCTCAAAGACCTGCAACAAAATGTTTTGCCTGTTTAACATATTCTATAATTCGCGGGATCAATAGAGGTCACTGTCATTGACCTTGTTTTGCATTTATCTCGATAACCAAATAAAACGAAGTGCCAATTACTTTTGTTGCAATCCTTGTGGAAGGTTTAACATTTTGAGACATTTCTAAAGAAATCGATACAGTTAAAGATTGATAACCTTTGGTGATTACCTTGAAACATTTGGCGAGTTTGGGCCCTTATACATCCTAACCATACGTTGTAGTAGTACATACTATAACCATTTTTAATCCTTGTCACAAGACGAACACTTTTGTAATTTACATTTTTACAGCAATCCAAGCAATTTTTCACCTTGACCCCTGATTATGATTTACCCCCTCCTGGATTCCACCCACACTTCCACGAGGGGCACCCCGCTAAAAGTTGTTCATTAAACCCCCCATGCATAATGTGAAGACAATCCACTGATAAATGATCCTCTGCTCTCCATTGGTCGATGACGGAATTGCGCCAGAAAACCCAACTATGGGGAACACAATGCACAGATAGGTAATCAAGAATCATGAAGCATCAGACATTGTACCATCTTCTGGCTGAAATCATATTTGAGAACTTACTGTCTTGGGTACGATTACTACTGGATAACACAAACCAGTTGCGATGCGCAATGGACTTGATTTGATTCAGCACATCATCCATTGCATCAATACAAATATTATTGCCATGATAAATACAAAAATATAACAATTATATTGTAATACATGCAGGCAAAAGATAAGTCTATGATAAACCTTTAAGCTAAAAGCGTATTCCAAAGGGGTCCTTTATACATGTCCACCTTGCAAAATTACTATGAATAAAAAAATTAAAAAAATCATACATCAAACAAAATCAAAGTAAAACTAGAAAAGAAAATTATAACATATTTTGCATCATTTGTTTAAAAGGCGAGCCTTGTTTTTATTGAATTCAGAGATTGGATTTAATGTTATCCTGGTACTATGGGGGGAGGCTGTTCCAATTTTAATTGCATTGTGATTAAAATGAACCAGCACTAACAGATTTGACTCTAATTGGTATAATTGCAATTTAAAAACACTTCCCCTTGTATTATGATGATGAACACTGGACACTCTAACAAATTTTCTCTCATATAATAGCTTATAATCAGGACTGGTCTCGTTAAAAATATTAAAAACATGATTTAAGCGAAGCTGCTCAGCCCTTGTGAGCACTCTTGTCTTGATGTTCAAAATGCCAAGGGTTTAATATGGTAACGGAAGTCTTTATTCACAATGAATCTGGTCACTTTGTTTTGGGCACATTGCAGTCTGCGAACATGGTATTTGGAAATACCACCATACCAGAGATGAGATGAAGTAATAAAAAAGACACAACGACAGGGCTGAGCAAATTGTCTTCTTCACATCCATATTAAAATAATTAGCCTGCCTGTAAAGGAATTTGAGACGAGAATTTACTAACAATGTCAAGAACGATTTGTTCACCATCAAAGAACTGGTTCAACTCCAGACCGAGGTAAACAACAGAATGTTTGGCCTTAATAATTTGACCATCACACACAATGGAGAAATCAGTATACTGGCTTAGTTTACGTTTAGACCTAAACAGAATCAGTTCGTCGGTCCCATGTGCAGAGACAATTTGTTTTCAATCAACCTGCACTAATTATTGCCCTTTTCCAGATTAGATTTAAGGACTTTGCCATTTTTTTCATCAGAACATTTCTTTATCAGAGCAATTATGAGTGCTGAGTGCACTGTCATCAGCATATTGTAAAAGTAAACAATCAACAAAACAGAATTTAACATATCATTGACATAACACACAAAAAATAAAAGGGGTCCTAAAATGCTGCCTTGAGGAACCCCGCACGTGATGAAAAGATGATCAGATTCAACACCATTTATTGTGACAACTTGCTGTCTGCCAGAAAGATATGATTGGAACCAGGGAGTTGATTTTACACTCATGGCCGACATTGAGAATTCGGTGGTCAACACTGTCGAACTTCGTTTGAATATGGCAATAACATCATACTGATGTAAGTACCGGAGGCAGTTTGCTTTCTAAAAAGATCTTAGATATGAATAAGACAAGTGTCGGTTAATAATCCTCTAAAACCAGATTGAAATTGATAAATGAGATTATTGTCGTGTCAACCAAGTAATTGTTCAAGCTTGTTCAGTTGAAGAAAAACTGATTTCTCTGAAATCTTTGAAACAACAGGAAGGATACTCACTAGTCTGTAATTCCCAGCATCAAGCTTACTCTTCTTTTTATGAAGAGGATGGACTTTTGCGATGTTCATGTCATTAGGAACGACGCTAGTCCTTAAAGAAGTATAAACAGTATGAGTGATGGGACCTTAACCTCAGCAGCATCCTTAACAAAACGGTCTTACCTTTACTTATGTTAAGACAAAGAATCTCATTCAGGACAAACTCTTCATCAATTTCTTGAAGCTCAAATGAATCTGGTATACAACAGTCTGGTATTGCTTTCTAAATACAGGTGAATCAACATCATCAAATTTAGACTCTTGTTCAGGAGGTTTACTCACGTGGATGCAATTTCAGTAAAAAAAAGTCAGCAACATTAACAGCCTCTTTCATCGTGACATTTTTCACCATTTACATCTAAGACAATATTTGACAATTCATTAGACTGGGATTGGTAGCCAAGATCTCTAAGATGTTTCAATAATTGTTTTGGATTGTCTTTATTTTCATCAATTTTATCAATCATATTGACGTTTGGCATTTCTGATGTCATTATGCACTTTATTACCCAGCTTACGGTACATTTGGTAGTTTTCGGGGGTGCGGTTATCTCCCCGAGATTTAAGTAACCAACTGTCACGTTCACGAATAGTTTCAAGAATCTCAGGAGAGGTCCATACATGGATCAGAATTGGTTTTGAACCGAACTTCATTTAATGGAGCCACAGAATCAACGACAGTGGTAAATAAAACTCGGACTAACATTCCCACGATTCATTGACATTATCAGACCTATAAACAGAAGACCAATCAACAAATTTCAACAAATATTCCTTACTGTACTTTTTGAGAAGGCCCCATGTTTACTGGAAAAAAAAAGCGGAAAAGTAAGGATTGACTCTTCGAAAATCCTTCAAACTGCCCAAAATTGCAGAACACTGATCTCGCGATTTTGTGAAATCTTGAAAAAAATACAATAATTGAAGTTGATCCTCAAACCACTTGGCAGCTTCTTCTGCATTTTCCCCAGTTGACATGGCGGGACTGCCTGATGAAGCAATTTTGGCCATGTGTCCATTTATCTGCATTGTGCTATGTAAATTTAAAAATCACTTCTTTGAATACGTTCTACCTGCACGCAAGCCCCCTGGACCCATCAACCCCCCTTGAAAATATTTTTTGCCCCTTTTCCTCGTAATATTTTACATTTTCATATTGTCTCCATCCATTATCAATTCAAAACGATACTGCTTCACGTTTCGGCAAAGGGGTAGCTTAAACTATTGTCAAATAAAGAAAAACAAGATACATATGAGGATAAAAACACCCGTATCTCGATTTCTCCAAAATACTTATGATAGTCTTAAAATCGCTTAAGTTGATTTGCCAACAAAAACAAAGCATGTCCGACTTGTTAAAATCAAAAATTTAACATTTGACTTTTCAGAAGAAAAAAAGGCGTGGCACCTGTACTTAAGATTTGCACAATATTCGAAGAACGACCCCCAACATCACACTATTAACATGTCCTTGATAAAATTCGAAGTTTTCGCCTATGTACATTTATACGTCATCCCCCCAGCTAACTACCAAGGCCATCCTCCCCCTAATGGTCGCAACACAGCGTCGTTAAAAGATTTCATCAAAACGGCGGGAAGAAAAAAAATTTATGGAACAAAGAGCGGCTGTAGGCCCTCTAAAGTAACATTAAGTGCGTTTGGCACGAGGCTCTGGTTCCAATAGGGGTA
>JAMKCH010043124.1:0-16492 GCA_023653785.1 Ophioderma brevispina
GAGAGTGTGGCCTAGTGTTTAGGGTGCTTGACTGTGGCACAAATTTACCAAAAATTCCTGATGCGAATCCCGACGGGGTCACTTGCTGGGATTATTCGGGTATTAAATTCTGGATTTGATCTGTATACAAGCTATTGATGAAATACAGAATACCACTCTCCTCCAGGGTTAATTGGAATTGGGCAACGGGATCATGAACGCTCCCTTCCTTGAGGGGATGTAAGCCATCGGTCCCATGTACAGAGAGACAGGCACATACTTCGCAGTCAGTGTCGAAATAGCGTAAGGTGAAACCCTGACTGTTCCCAATCCGACCCAAAAACCCCCAAAAAAAAAAAAAAAAAACTGTTTCAAATTGGGGGCCATGTTAGGAGCATCCTATCATCGTTACCGTGGCCACGGATCAGCTTACACTGTTGAATAAATCTCAGGTTGACACACCACTAGCCCTTCACCAATGACTTGTGGATGCGCTAGAAGAAGATCACCTAATTAGTATTTTACAAAATAAAGCCATATATATTACATTTTATTCCATTAAAGACAGTCCATTTTGTGTCTATAAAATGGTTCATGTTAACAGGAAATGAGGAGTTAAACAAATATTGGTTTACCCGCTAAATAAGAAAAATTTATACTAATTATGTTTTGGGTTTATATTCTCTTTTCCTCAGGGATGTTGGAAACATACGGTCATTTGCTGTTGTTGAGGAAGAATTATTGCAGCCTCTGTCGATGCAACCAGTACAAGCCGTGTGTCCGATGCAGAGACAGCGCCACCAGTTCACAATCATAGATGCCGAGATGTTCTCTTCTGGACATTAAAATCCTTTGTGTGGCCAGTTTTGAACAAATTAGGTCTGATAAAAGCTTGCAGAACACTTTCGGTCGTTCGGATAGCACTGATAGGGGAGTGCCCCAGTTCACCCTCTGAGTACAGACAGGGAAACAAATCCATGGCCTCAGATGAAAGTGATAGTAGAAACCACCTTGAGATCATATGTGGATGCTCACAAATGTGATAGTATTAGTAGAGCTTAAACTATGGGTGTGGCCAAGATGCACTCTAGGGTCAGTCTGTAGTGTAGGTGTGGATGATGAGGATATCTTTTCATTTTGTAAGAGAGTCATATGAACAAAGCAGGCTTGTGAGCAAAAGGTCCAAACCATTTAATTGATAGACATAAATAATACACCTGGGAAATGTACAGCAAATTCTGAAGCAGATCAACGTACAGCCAAGTCCCATGCCCCAATGCTGAATAGGGAAAGTGAAAGTCTGACATCAATCCCTTTTCCTTCCCCTTCATCCTGGAGATGTATCAAGTTATGAATGCGAGGAGGTTGAAACCTCTTGCAGCAATTCCAAACTCCCAACCTGATAATTCGTACATTGCTTCGAGAAGTCTTCCACCAGTTTCACCCAGACGACATAGAATCGGCACCTTACTTCCAAGTAGGTTGTCTTCTCCACTGCCATCTGTAGCTCCTGTGCAAGATCCAGGGATGCCATGATCAATTGCCGATGCTCAAGTACGACAGATGCATCAAATATGTCTTGAATGGTCAGCCACGGCAAAGACATTCTGATGCTAGGGTTTATCGTGGAAATGTTGCCAACCATTACGTTTGGAGAATTCGGGAGTGGCGAGCACGTTGTATACAGAACAGCGCAAGCCAACCAAGAGTGGGTGGACACTGTACTCAGCAATGAGCACAGGGGCCCAAAATCTTTTTTCAATCTTAAAACAGATCTATCATCAGCAGCAGCAGCATTAGCATCGGAATACTCCCAAATGGCTGATATTGAAAATCACTTCTTCAGCAAACAAAAAACAAAGGAGACAGAACCAGACAACCCCTAAGTGGTGGATTGTCAATACAGCTACATCAACTACCATCAACTACATTCAACATCAAGTCTATCAGTGGGATATGTTGTTGGTCAATAGTACGGTCACAAAAGGACACAAAAGAAGGAGTAAAATAACTTCTTTATTCAGCAATAACCATCATACATCTCCACTGAATGCTGAAGCAGATTCAACATCATCTTTACCACAAAGGCTGAATTACAGCAGGTCCACCACAGCAGATGGAGCAAACAAGGAAACAGAGCAAGAGAGCTCAAAACAATAACGACTTTTCAATGCCAGATTCTCCCACAGGAAATCCTTCTGTGGGATATGGTCGGATTGTCAATTGGCAAGGCAGTACAACCCAAGGAGGAGTACGAATTGTTGCCTTGACCCAGCAATGAAGCTGAGAAATCTCCTTCAAACACTGAAATATATTCATCTTATTCTCAGATGGTAGATTGACAAAAAACCAACCACAACAGTGCCAGATCCAAGGGAAACTGAGCAAGATAATTCATTTCAAACTATAATCAAGATCTTCAATTCAGGTTTTCCTAGAGCAAACCTTCTTTGGAATAGTCCAATTTGAGTCAATCAAGAACCTGCAGAATAGAACGAGCCAACGGAGGGAAATCAACCATGGTACTCAGTAATGTTGCCCAGACATGTGCAAATTAGGAACAAGATTCAGCAGTTTATCTCAAAGGGCTGACTTCACAGCAGATCAACCACAGATGCGCAAGAAGAGGTACCAGGAAACAAGATAACCAACCATGGATTCACATACCTCAGTACCAGACTTACCAGTGGCCATCCATCTGCAGGGTATATTGTGTGGTCACATGCAGGCACATCAGCATCCTCAAAGCAAGCCACAGCTCGGAGTATCAACCCCTGAGAGCTCTTGGTGCATTGGAAGGATCTAATTTGCAATCCACAAGAAAGTGGCCAACTAATTCTAATTCACAAAATAGAGAGAGGGATATGTGTGACGTATCTCCCGCCAGCCAGTGCAAGCAGTGGTTATAAACAATGGAAGATGTCAATTTCCAACATCTTCTGACATCAGATGAGTCAGTAATGTAGAGCATTACTGTCCCCATGGCCCCGATGGTGCTGCAAAATTCACCTTCTCAAGGAGACATTTCAACTTCATCTCAAACACAAATACAAGTTGCTAAGCTAAGATACAGATCTCCTGATCCACCGATTCACAAGATGACCATGGACATTCACAAGATACACAGGTTTAAGTTTTTTTTGTTTGTTGTGGCATTTTTACTGTTGCCATGAAGCCTCAAGGGCTAGATCTGCGTATTTATCTTTCACTGCATTTGGTATACGATCTGTTAAAAATGGACATTGGATGAAGCACAGCTCTGACCCTATGGCAAATCGTCTTTTATTTTAAGAGCAATTTAAGCAGCGGGGTTACATTTTGACAATGATGTCGTAGGGACATGCACGAGCTATTATCTCTGCAAAAATAAGAAAAATCCATTGTGGGAATCTTGCCATATAGGCCTACAAAGTCATGATTGTCGTTATAGTGCCATCTTATACCCGTTCTCCATTAGAGCGGACGTGTCAAACTGCATTTGGTCAGTTGTGTTTTTGCAATAGCTGTCACCTAACAATGAATGCACAATCGTGGGACCTAGGATTTAAACAGTGATATGTCGTCACTCAATAGTGCTCCTGGAGCACAGAGGTTTAACACTACAGAATGTAAATATTGTAAAAAGTTAGTTACATTTCATAATTTTCCGTGCATTGCCATATAAGGTAACCCAAACCCCATGTGCTCCAGGCAACACTATGGTGACAAAAATCTCAATTTGTATTAAATTCCAGAGGTTTGCATGGGGGACCCTTGTTAAAACCTATACCCACAAGATCACACTCTTATTTGACCAGCATTATATTTTTTTACTATTTTGGAAGGTCATTTAATTGAATTTGCAAGTCCTAGCATATGTTTTGGTTACACAATTGTGCAATACGATATTAATGAAAGGAGTAAATGTACAAAACATAGATTTGTCCTTTTTGGAAGAGATTTTCATCAAAAACAGTATTTCAAAACAGTAAAAATACACTAAAAAAACACACACTTTAGTTCATACACGGTTTCATTAAAATGACATCAGTCTTGATTGATTTTGCCTGGCATGCTTTGGACACAGATTTTGAAGCACACTGCCAGTGTGCCACTGAAACTTGCTCCCCACTGTCACGCAGTAGCTAAAACCAATGTGTTAAAGGCTAGTGGGGAGGTCAATTTAGACATGCAGTCATTGACAAACTAACACGTAAGTGGGTTTTCTGGTTGCGGGAAATTGTACAAACTCACATTTCATAATATTTTTCATATTAGAAAATTGGACTGAGAGTGTATACTTATCGGTCTAAAATATTGTTGAATAACAGATTCCTTTAACCCCCTGAGCACTATACCACCTATTATATAATCTTCTAATGTGTCACGACAAGGTCACAGCATGGATAGCCCTCTGAGCCGGGGGCCACTGATTCCAGGTGGATGTCATGCTCGTGGAACAAAACGCGGAATTAGGGTCGTTTTTTTTTAGATCAAGCGATGTACGCGCGTACATTGTTTAGGAGTTGCTTTCCACGACGAAAAATATGTGTTTGGGTGCGATATTTTGAATACTTGTACAAAATCACATTAAAAATGCTGGAAATAGTGTGTTTTGTTCCAAATTTTTCTCCGATCTCACATGGTAGATTTCCCGAGTGATTTTAAGCCGTTTCAGCCTTATTTTAGCTTTTTCTCTATGTCGTCATCGTCTCCTACACAGCATTTATAATTAGGAGTTTCATTCCATTTTCACGTGTTAATCATACCACATGAATTGATCATTACAATTATATGTGCTAGAAACAGAATTAGGGTTTGTCTCTAAGTTATGTCAATCAAAACAAGGTCATGAATATTTAGTCCGGGTTTTAATTTAGTTCAATGAAAGTGACTCATTAATCCCAAAGAAATAGGGATATCTCCTTGAGGATAACTTTAAAGAGACTTGAAATTTAAATGTAATGGATTTAAATTTTAAACTTATTAGGACCTAAATAATGCGCAAATTGATGCATGTACCTAAGAATTGAATAAAATACAAGAAAAGTCCAATGAAATCATGTGTAAATATTTCCTTTATCATGGCCAGTTACAATTCATTATAGATGATAGCTGTTCAAGTTTTGGTTAAAGCACATTTTATAAACGTACTCATTTAGGGTAACACAATTATGTCCAAATACTTGTTTAGGGTGTATTTTTCAACTGTCATGCAAATTACTTGTTTAGGATAGTAAAAATAAACCAAAACATTTGTTAAGGGTAGCAAATCAACACCAAGTACAAACACATGTTTTTGGGTAGGCAAAATCAACCAAAATTTGCGCTTAGGGTGTTTTTCTTTCCAGGTGAAATACTCGCTTAGGGTACGTTTTGGGAGGCCAAACACGAGCATGATATCCACCTTGAAATACAAGTGGCCCCCCCGGGCCTCTGAGTAACCAATCAAAATAGTGCTTCTACAACTTTGTAAACCATATTACCATTTTCAGAGTATCTGCTGATACCATGAGAGTACCTTCTAAGTAACCAATCAAAATAGTGCTTAGATGCCAATATATACACGGCCGGATTCTTATCACGTGGTAGGATATACGGCAGCTACACCATGTCTACCGCGGCAGCTACTGCACAGTACACACTGGGATAATTGCGAGGCGGGTAGCTGCAAGCTAGGGCTTACAAAGTACACAGTTATTAGGTAAACAGTAATGTGCTACTCTGCTGTACCTACCCCAATGGCTACCCTGTAGTTGCCCACTAGGTGGAGAGAAGGTTGATGTTGAGTAGACAGTACCGGAGTAGACACGCAGCTACCAAGTAGCTACCCCGAGGTTACCACGACGCCATTTTGAGAGTGGAGGAAAATATTTTCATGAAATGAGGGCGCTATACACTCGGGCTCTGTTTTAGCATTTTTTGAACGTTTTTTAGGAAAATCATTACGAAATTCAAATCGGGCATCATCAAAAACCCCCAATAATTCCCGCACATGTATAAAAAATCAAATATATGCCAAAAATATCAAAAAAACAAAATTGGCCATGAGAATACTGCGCGCGCTGAGAGCCGTGTAACCACGTAGCTACTCATGACGTGCAGGCAGCCACTGTGTGTACACTATCCGTCTATGCGGCAAAATACACGGAATCCTGGCCGGCGAGCGTACGTCTAGTGGGTAGTTAATCCATGTCTACTCGGTGTAGCTGTGTGGTAATTACCATGAAGAAATTGGCCGTGTAGGCATGTATGTGCCCAGAGTGTTAAATGCATAAAATGTTTCTGATTGTAATGGTAGTGCATTTGATGTGCTATGAATTTGGGCATTAGATAATTAACTGATATGTTCCTGTATGCAGAAAAAGAGTGCCACTGAAACTGATATTGCCTATAACATGGCAAGAAGTTAACCAAAGATGTGCAGGATAATTAAGAGTGTGTGTGCCTGTATGTGCATTGGTGTGCCCGCTGAGCCTATGGGTGCTTGAGCTTCCAAAGTTTTTGCCAATAGATGTAAAATCAGCCCACTTTTGTGTCGTCTGCAAAAGGGCACACAGGATCTCTTTGGTAGTGTGTGTCTGTGTGTGTGTACCTGTCTGTGTATCTGTGTCTGTGTGGTAAAAATGTTGACTCAAATTTTAACCCTAAACATAATTGCATGCTGTTTCCACATACATGCACACATTTCCATGCACTTGCATGTAATGGTCCTTGAGTAGTGTCCCACAAGTTACCCCTCTGGGGTTAAATGTCATTAGAGGTCATGACCCCAAAATGGTCAAATTATAAAATTGCTTGCTGTATCCACATGTCGGTCAATTTTCATGATACTTGGATACAATGGTCCTTGGGTAGTGTCCCACATGTTTGTGGCCTCATGTATCCCCTTGGTTCCTCATGTGACCTTTGGGGCCCAAAAGGTCAGAATTATAAAATTGCTTGGTGTATCCACTATGTCGACTTAGTACAGTGGCCCTTGCGTAGTGTCCCACATGTTGTGACCTCATGTGAAAAAACCTTTGAACCCTTTCACAAACCACAGCATGGCAGACAACACAGGCATTCTATGAAGGCCTATTTTTTTTATCTGACTTAATGCTCAAGCCCCCAGGTGGACTCTCAGCCCCCTGGATTTGGTAGTTTCTGGCCATGCCCCCATGGTTTTGTGTGTGTGCATGTGTGTGTGGTGTGGTTGCCTGTGCTTTTGTGGGCTCCAAGTGTGCAATTTCCACAACTAAGGGTTGTGGTTCCCCAAGGGAGGCGACTTTAATCATATTTTGTTTTGGGCTGTCCTGCCCATACTCCACCTTCAAACCATCAGACCATGCTATGCTGAATGAACAAACCTTGACAGCATACAATCTGTTGCCTAATTCTGAGTCCCCTGAATAATAAGAACGTGGAAAGCTCCAACATTTTAAAATTGAAAAAGGTAATTCATGTTGTTTAAAGTGTAAACAATGATTAAACATTAAAAACATGTACTTCATAGTTTCTTTTGAAAACAACAAATAATATTCAAGCCCAAAACCGCATTGTGGTTATTCATACTGAAACTGGCCATTCAAGCTAGGCTGCAAGACTGACCTTTTTGTCATGGACAAAGTTTACAATTTAATAAAATTTGTACCCAGTTGTGTATATCGAGGGTTGACAATAAAGGACCGAACTCACCACTAAAAGAATATTAAAGAAATTGCTTTATTCGCCTGTAATCTGCTTTTGAGAAATGTTATTTTTAATATTTTTACTAAGCAAATAGTTTCTTACTCAACATGTCAACATCAAAAGACCCCCATATTCCCGCACATGGAATAAAAAATGCAAATTCTATATGCCAAAAAGATCAAAAAAAACAAATTGCCATGAGAAATACTGCGCGCGCTGAGATCCGGTGTAATCACTTAGCTAGCTACTCCATGACGGTGCAGACATCCACTGTGTGTACACTATCCGTCTAATGCGCAAAATACACGGAATCTCTGGCCGCGAGCGTACGTCTAAGTGGGTAGGTAATCCATGTCTACTCGGTGTAGCTGTGTGGTAACTACCAATGAAGAAATTGGCCGTGTAGGCAGTGGAGTGCTCCAGAGTTAAATTCAATCAATATGGTATTCGGATGTAATGGTAGTGCATTTGTGTTCTATGAATTTTTTGGGCTTAAGAATAATAACTGACATATGTGCCTGTATGCGAACAAGAGTGCCACTGAAACGATATTGCCTATAAATGGCCAGAATTTCACCAAAGATTTGCAGATATACGAGTGTGTGGTCCTTTATGGTGCATTGGTGTGGTCCCAGCTGAGCCCTATGGGTCTTGAGCTTCAAAGTTTTTGCCGAATAGATGTAAAATCAGCAACTTTTGTGGTCGTCTGCAAAGGCACACAGGATCTCTTTGGTAGTTTCGTGTCTGTGTGTGTGTACCTGTCTGTGTATCTGTGTCGGTGTGGGTAAAATGTTGACTCAAATTTTAACCGGCGAAACATAATTGCATCTGTTTCACACTGCCACATTCCATGCACTTGCATGTAATGGGTCCTGAGAGTGGTCCCCCAGTTACCCTCTGGGGTTAAATGTCAGTAGATGTCATGACCCCAAAATGGTCAAATTATAAATTGCTTGTGTAACCACATGTCGGTCAAATTTTGATACTTTGATACAATGGTCCTTGGTAGGGTCCCACATTGGTTGGTGCCTCCATGTGCTTGGTGGCCTCATGTGACCTTTGGGGCCCAAAAGGTCAGAATTATAAAATGCTTGGTGTATCCTAATTCCACATATGTCGACTTAGATTACAGTGGTCCCTTGGGTATGCCCCACTGTTAAGGACCTCATGTGACCTTGAACCGTTCCAACAAACCACACAATTGCAGACAACACTGCATTTATGGAAGGGCCGTATTTTTTTATCTGAATTAATGCTCAAGCCCCCAGGTGGACTCTCAGCCCCCTGGATTGTAGTTTCTGACCATGCCCATGGTGTTATGTGTGTGCATGTGGTGGTGTGTTGTGTGTGCCTGTGCCTTTGTGTGGCTCCAAGTGTGCAATTTCCACAACTAAGGGTTGTGGTTCCCAGGGAGGCGACTTTAAATCATATGTTGTTTGGGCATGTCCTGCCCATACTACCATTCAAACCAATCATGATCCATGCTATGCTGAATGACAAACCTTGACATGCGTACAATATTGGTTGCCTAATTCTTGAGTCCCTGAATCTAAAAGTGGAACCTCCACAGTTTTTTTTAAATTGAAAAGTAATTCATTTTGTTAAAGTGGTAACAATGATTAAACAATAAACATGTACTTCTAGGTTTCTTGAAAACGAACAGATAGTCAACAGCCCAAAACCGCAATTGTGTTATATCAACTGAAACTGCATTCAGCTAGGCTGCAAGACTGACCCTTTTTGATCATGGACCAAAGTTTAACAATTGAATAAAATTTGTGTAACCAGTTGTATATCGAGGTTGACAATCAAAGTACGATACTCAACACTAAAAGAAATATTAAAGAATTTCTTATTCTGCTTTAATAACTGCTTTGAGAAATGTTATGTTTTAATATTTCTACTAAGCAAATCGTTTCTTACTCAAAAATGTAAACATCTCATAAAGCTCATAGATGAACTGTAACAAACTTATATAAACAAAACAATTTTTAATTAGAACAGCAGAATTACCGAACATTCCTTCAATAGTCTTTTAGTGTTTAGTTTACTTCCTTCGATTGTCACCCTCAATATTTTATCTGTGCACTGGCCTATACCTTTGGAATAAATAATCCCAGGACTGTATGACTTTGTATTTTTGGCCTGTGAATTCAATTTGATGCTTGGTGTGGAAAATTAAGGGGTTCTAAAATGCATACCATCTATGTGCATTTACGTCGCAGGTTTTTGGCCATTTTTGGACATTGATCCCATCATGACCCTAGTCTAGGGAACCTGTGAACCCACCAGACCCTAATCTATATCTATTGTTACCTTTGGAACATATTTCTTTGTTTAAGAAAATTGCTTTAAATCAAGGCAATGTATATATATTACTCGTACACTTCTAAGTGTTTGAAAATGTGGTACCTTGTTATATTAAAGTTAGCTTCAGCTGTTAATTTTCAACTATTTTTTAAGTTCCCACGAATATTAATAGTTTGAATAATAAGTACAAGGGTTTTATGAATTCAAATATTTTTAATTACAAGGCCTCTCTATGTTTGACAATAACATAACATTTGGTCTATCTCAATTTGTATGAGTCGTGGTTGTCAGTTAAGTTTGAATTAACCTTTTCACTAATTTTACGCTTAAAATTATACTACTGCTTTTTTGGTTGCATTCATTATGTAAATGAAGCAGCATTTTGTGATCCCTAATCTTGTCCTCTGACTTTCATGAAAAAGTTGAGGTTTCCTACTATACCTTTGAAGCCATTGCGCGTAAAATTGCTCACCTTGTTTACCTGATATGCGAAATTCTTAATTGTTTATTATTTCTATATTTTAAAAAAAATACCACATATGATTATGGAGCCACTGTATGGACAGACGCTTCCAACACTGAACTAAAATACAAATTTTAATCCCATATTAGATTAATCCCATTACCACAGAGTTGATTCACTCTTAAATATGACTGCAGGACTCACTCGAAAAGAATGAAAATATCCATCTTGAAAGAAATGGAAGCAACAAACTTTTCAATACTGACTATAATTAAAATTTTTATTGTAAGCACAGAGATTAATCATTTTGGCAAGTATAAGATAAAGGGTCCAGGCTCGATCACTAAAGGCCTCTTCTCCAGAGCACCAGATTTACCGCAAGAGTCAAATTTTGGTGTCTGAATAAAGTAATAATTTTTCTTTTCTTTCCTTTATACGACCATGTGAATCTTGGGTAGAAAAAGGTTTGGATGTTTATAGTGAAATGTTCCTCTTTTGGTCAACCATATATTTTTCACACAATATTCTATGGGATTTACAAAATCATTTTGCCATCCATTATCAAAATGATTGAAATATCGGCGCAAAACTTTGGAATTATCTTTACAGAAAATTGGTTTAAAAAAAATGAAAACTTCAATAAAATTATATCAGGTCATCCTCCTTTAATATGACCCGCAACAGATATTCTTTGAAAAACGTGTGAAATTTCACTAGCCTCTTTTCATTGGGGGGCCTGTACTTACTCTTTTAGAGTGAAATTTCACTTTTTCACTTAGAGTGTTGATTGACTTAATTGTGATGGTTAATCTCCACAGGCAGTTGGTGCGTTTTGTGTCGCCTCGCCCAAGTCAGGATAGACCATAGGAATCACTTTGTTACGTTGTGTCTTTGTTGATGTCTGTAGTCCTGTTGTTGTTGTTTAATGATGAGGATTATGTCGGTTGTGAAAAAAGGGTTAACATATGCCTGAATATCCTCATACTTTGATGGATTTAACCAAACTTTTGGGTCACCGGTGTAACATAGCATCCCCCACTTTGATGAGGTCAAAGGTCACATGCCAAAGGTCAACGGGCATGTGAGGTCAAGTTGTAAAATAGGCTGAAAATGTAAACTGACCTCATTGTAAAGTTTGAAGTTCAATTGGAACCAAGCATGAATCAGAGTGCAGCAGCATGGGATCTCCTCATTTGTTGATGAGGTTCAAAGGTCGCATACCAAGGTCAAAGGTCATGTGGGTCAATTTTTTAAATAGCTGAAAGTTTTAGCTCTCACATCAAAACGTAATAAATTATTTTGATGAAAACTTTAGAAATATGAGTTTTTTGTCAAGGTTATTCAATCAAGAAGAAAACTAATTATGACTAAATTGGGTCACACCCCTTTAAGCCAGGAAAGTTCCTTTTGATGTTATAACAAATGTGGTCAACCACATTAATTAATAGACCCTATCCTATGGACCAATTTAGTACAACATTTTTTTTGCTTAACTCCAATGGCCAAAGCATATAACTCCACATTTTGTACTCATTTGCTTTTTTGCGATATGCCTTCCATGCAAGGGAGAAAACATTATATAGATCAGACCATGATCGGGTTTACTCACCTTTAAATACAATGATTATTTTTTTCACCTGAAAAATTACATCCTCTATGCACTATAAGCAACACACAACAAGATACAAACACACTTAAGAAAAAAATAGTACCTGTGTTAATTATGAACTCACCGGCAGCATCGCAATCCTTGATAGAAAAATCCTACCAGGCTGGGGAGTGTCATCAGTAGACATCAAAGACAGCACATATTCCTGATGTAACCACCTTATACTCCGGGCACAGTAATGTTTCTAATAGCAACAAATAATTTAGTCACTATAAAACATCTGGCAAAAGTTAATGTACGGACTCAAAGGTCTATGTAACAGTTCTTTTTATTTTGGCCTTAGAATTAGGGTATTCTTTCATGCTAGCATAAATTAAAAGAAATTGTTTCCAGTTTTTTCTGTACAAACAAATTTTTTTTGGTTGTTGCTATTTTTAGCACTTTTCACTCCCAGACTCCCCCAAGGATGTAATTAAAGCCACTATCAGTATTTGAAAAATATTTAAATTTGCAGGAATAGCTTCAAAGGAAGTATTCTGTAGATTCTCATAAGTTAGCTTTCCAGCTGTAGAATTGACAGAAAAAGGAAAAAACGGCAGTGGTTCCAAGATAATTATTCTCCATTCAATTACGTGTTGTAGTAAGTGTCCCTAACGACAGTATGACTACAATCTCGAATTCTGTCCTTATAGGTTGCTTCTGGTCTATCATTTGGCCGGGTTGTGTTAGGATACCTGTACTGTTTACATACTGCAAAAATCTGATTTTTGATGAATTTTTTCGATTTGCTGATTTAGCAAATCAACTGATAGTGGCTTTACATCACTATCACATTTGGAATCCTTAGAACCAGACACACACTGTAGTATACTTTTCAACAAAATCAGAGCAAATTTAAAGGGATTAGCAGCGATTTGCTAATCCGAAACATCGAAAAAATCATCAAAATTCATGTTTTGTATATTTGTTACTAGCATGGATATGCAAACATAACCTGCAAGTGGTTGGCTTGAAATCTGTGTATTAAAGACAAGGCAGTACTTTTTATCCGATTCTTTAATTTCTATACGTGCGTATCAAAATTCCGACTTGAAATCAAAAAAGCCTTCTCGGTGAATATCCCAGATTTTAAGCGTAATTTTGTGCATCATGATCAATACAGTTTGACCTCAAACACAAACATGATTGATCTTTGTTTATTGTGTTACTGTAAACCACAATCAGCTGTTTATTGTAGATTTGAGACGTCATCGCTATATGTCTATTTACGGGAGACGGTATGAAAAATTTCCTCAAATACTTCATTTTTTCACTATTTGGTGGTTTGTTTCTTAAATAAAGCAGTTATTTGAAATTGTACACACTTATCCCTGATTTATAAGTTAAAACAAATGTATTTCCACATTTTTCGATTCACTCACAATATCGCTGCTAATCCCTCTAAGCTTCCCCCTGTGTTACCTTCCGTTTCCCCCCAATAGGTCCATGAAACATCATGAGAAACCTGTGCTATAGACATGCCCGAACTCTGTACCGAATTTATCATCAAATGCACAATTGCCCCACAATTTGTAACAAATCTGCTTTGCAATGAGTAAGCAATGGACTTTGGGAAAGATATTGTCCCTCCCCTACGAATTCTGCAGCCTTGACAGAGTAAATCACAGGAAAAGATTGCAGAATTCATAGGGAGGGGGACATATGAAACTCTTGCCAGACTTTAAAGGGATTAGCAGCGGTAATGTGAGAGAATCGAAAAATGTGAAAATGTATTTTTTAAAACTTATAAATCAGGGATAAGTGTGTACAATTCCATATAACTGCATTAATGTAGAAACAAACCACCAAATAGTGAAAAAAATGAAGAATTTGAGGAAAATTGTCATACCGTCTCCCGCAAATAGACATACAGCGATGGCATCTCAAAATCTACACTAAACAGCTGATTGCGGTTTACACCAGTACAAAATAAACAACGATCAATAATGTTTGTTTGAGGTCAATCTTTATTGATCATGGTGCTCAATATCACGCTTAAAATCTGGGATATTCACCAGGAAAGGCTTTTTTGATCTCAAGTCGGAATTTTGATACGCACGTATAGAAATTACAGAATCGGATAAAAAAGTACTGCCTTGTCTTTAATACACGGATTTCAAGCCAACCACTTGCAGGTTATGTTCGTATATCCATGCCAGT
Organism: Ophioderma brevispina; assembly: GCA_023653785.1. NCBI lineage: Eukaryota > Metazoa > Echinodermata > Ophiuroidea > Amphilepidida > Ophiodermatidae > Ophioderma > Ophioderma brevispina. The sequence continues at coordinate 14,211 of JAMKCH010043124.1, forward strand.
AACCAAAATACAAAAATTTTATGATTTTTTTGTTATGTTTCGGATTAGCAAATCGCTGCTCATCCCTTTAATATGTAAATTAGTTTCTTGTCAGTTCACTGCACTTGCAAAGACTTAAAGGTGCTCCACCCGATTACAACTTTATTTCTTGGTTTCGTAGGAAGTGCCTTCGCCAATATACTTTAATCCCAAAATTTCATTTGAATCCGACATACCATTTTAAAGGTGCGTGTTCCAATCATCTTTGGGACCCCCCCGATTTACCTGGAAGTAGTATCGATTTTGATATCAGATGAAAGGCCGTATTTTTCTCATTGTTGCCCTGAAATTTGAGCCCTCAAATCCATTTCATTCCCAAAATATATACAAAACCAGAGCATCAATGATGCAGTAGCCTATAATATGATGCCATTCAAAGACAACAACGACATCCTTTAAAGTACCTTTATATATTATTTGCAATAGAAAATTGCACATAATACAATTTTGTTTATGATATAATCAAACCTGGAAAGGGTGATCACTTTATTAAAATACACAGAAGTAATGTGAAAGCACCAGCAATACTTGCATGACAGGTCCCCTTTAAGAATGGGATTTTTGGGAATCCCATGCTGACATCACATGACATTATTGAGGTTAAGGGGGAATCCTAGTCTCAAAGGGGGATTTTTTTCAGAATTGAGATTTTGACACAAAGTTGTTCCTTCAAGCCTCAGCTCCAAATTGCTTTTTGTTTCATCTCAATACGATGAATACTTTTTGAGTTATCGCAATTTTTTCAATCCAAGATGTCCGCCATTACCATGGCAACGGGTCACTTGACTGCCACGCCAGAATCACCGAAGAATCGATGTGTAAAGCAGCGGTCAAGTTGTAAAAATTTATATGATAAACTTGATGAGAAGGAGGAAATATCCTACCAGGCTGGAGCCTGTGACAGACATTTAATTGATTAAAAAGAACTTGTGTAAATAAAAAAACTCTTGAAAATGGACTTAATTTATCAAACTTTAATTGCATTTTTCTCCATATTTGTTTTTACGCAATTTGTCAACACGGGAACAGTCATATCTCAAGAACCATAAGGGGTAGGCACTTCATTTTTTTCACTGTTTTTTCTCTATCTTCAGGAGCACACAATGAATCAAAATTATTGAATTCAAGCCTTGGGAACATGTTCATTTGATCTTTTGATAAAAACCATAATTATGGTTTCTGCTGTTTCAGATGTAACCAGACCTTTACCCTACTTACCATGCTAGTATGTGGTAAATTTTGGTTTATTGACTAGCTTTAAACCTCAGCTCCCAATTACTTTTTGTTTCATCTCAATAGGATAAATACACATTGCAAATTTTACAATCCAAGTTGGCGGCCATTACCATGGCAACGCATCACATGTTTTGACTTTGCATGTTAATTTTATGCAACAACATTTAGGGTATGCATACAAACACTAACACTTGAGATACTACTTCTGATTAGTGAGAGAAACAAGTTTTTTGAAATGTGTGGTTCGAACTAGGATTCCCCCTTAAATGTCCCAAAACTGGTGCATTGTGGGATGAACTCAATACACTCTCTGAGATAGCAGTGCGTTTGTAAGGCCAATTATGACTGGTTGGAGTGAGAGAATTTGGGTAGACGTTTCATATAGAAGTCCCATTGATGCAAATGAGGTATTACAATTGATTCGTCATGCGCTGTATGACCTTGTGCAGTAGTGCTTGACGGAATGAATGGCAATACCTAATTTGCATCAATGGGACTTCTATATGAAACGTCTACCAGAATTTGGGCTGTTTCAAGTTAACACAGTGCAAGGTAAAAGGGAGCCAAACACATGTTGCTTATTGCCATCATTAAGTTGCACTTCATATGACACTGCTAATGATTTAACTACCACCTAGGGTCAGAGCCTGGCCATACAAGGACATGTTCTATGCATTATAAAGTTTGCCCTGGTTTGCAAGCAAACATATTTTTAGTTCAGTATACTTTGGTAAATGTGAGTAGAATGAAGTGCAGTGGAAAAAATCCTTCTTTTGATTATGGAAAAGAACTTTCCATAAATAAAAAATACTGCAAGTAAACTTGCGACATCCCCCTGGCAAGATGGCAGTCTGGAACATGACCTCGGATGACCCTTGACCTTGGTCCATGACCTTTGACACCATCCACATATGAAGGAACCCCTAATGTACCTTAACCCCAAGTCTGGTTTAAATCCGACTTCAACTTTTCGAAGGAGACACAAAAACGAAAACCTAACCAAAACC